>JASAND010020865.1:0-42621 GCA_030248195.1 Trissonchulus latispiculum | reverse complement strand
TGTAATGTGGGTAATAACGTCCCCGTTATCACCCCCCTTCCAAGTCCCTTCCTAATTCCCCCTTTTCGCTATTTTTCCTAAAACTCCCCCAAAATCTCCCAAATTCCCCATGAATATTGTATTTTTATAATTGTTGGGAAGTCCGATAATTATGTATTATTTTGTATGTAAACCCCTCCCCTAAATATTGTGCAGTGCTAACTTTATGCTCGTTCTTTAAAAATATCTAAAATTGTCTAATTTTGAGCGTAAACTTAACATTGCACATATTTCCAATTCTTGTTGGCTTAGCGAAGATAGACCCTCCCGTTCCCAACGCATAACAAAATTCTCCTTGAATGATTACATCACCCTTTCGTCAGTTGGGAGTTTTTCAAAGTTACCGAGCGGTCGTATATTTGAGATCGGGGCCCCACCCCCAGAATTCTACACCTAAGAGTAAGTTATCAATCCTTTTATTTCTTCCCCTTAAAAACCCTTTTTTTACTGATTTCCTAATTAATTCTTTCTTTCTAACCCCCCTTCTTCTTTTAATTTCACGTTCACTCCTAACTCTTCCCCTTCCTTCCTCCACCTAATTAGCGGGGTTGCCCCCGTTCCCCCACCTTGGGTCTAACTTCGTTTGTTAACCTTCCCTCCCCCAATTTACTTACATTATTCCCCCCGTCCTATTTGTTGCTGGTCCCCTCCCCGCTGTTTGTGTTTCCCCTAGTGCCCTTCTCCTGTTATTGTGCGGGTAGCCCGCTATTGTTTGTCTGTCCTGTCCGGATACCGCCGGACGGACTAGATTGTCATATCCTTGCCCTTTGTTGTCCAGTAAATACGCCAGTTGTCTCCATTTTTGTATTTAATTTAACTGTTTTTATTTAGCTTTAACTAATTTTGACCTTTTTCCTAGCTAGGTAGAGTTCTGGGAATAGCCCGGAGCTGAATTATAACTGAGCCCATTTTGTGTGTGCGTCCCCCGAATTTTGCTAGGCGCCCCGTTGGCGTCCCCCAAAAATTGTCCAGTCCCCCCTTGGCGAGGCAAGTCGGTGGTAGAGAGCCGCCTGGACTAAATATCTCCACCCGCAGTCACAGGTCAGCGTCTTGCGCACGGTTCCACTTGTGAAATAGGGGCTTGAGCTCAGTGGTTAAAATCCTTAGCTCCCCCATATTTTACACCAATTAAACATAAACATCTATCAAACTCCACAGAGAACTAGAATGTTATCTTACTTTCAATGTATAGTATATTATATTAAGTCCGCTTTAGTTATTGACAGTTACCACACTGCTCTTCCCCCTGCTGCAATGAAGCAAAACAAACAGCGGCTGATTAATAAATTATTAGTTTAATGCAACATGATTATATTTGTATGCATTTCAAAATGAGTGACTTCTAAAGCTCAAACTACAGAACACAGTGAAATGGATGACTGTGACTTGTCTGCAGTTCCGAAACTACAACAATTTAAACCACGTATGAACAAAAGTACAAAATCATAGAAATTACGAAGTTGACATTTCAATTCCAGGAGACAGTTGGTTTTTGAGATGGGTGCCGCGAAAAAAACCGCTTAAACCCTCGAAACTCGTTAGTCGTTCAGTCTCAGTCAAATTCAACAAAATTCGTGCTGAAGATGAAGAGCATGGAAGAATACTATCTGGAAGCTTGTGGCCGCACAACGTATTCAGCGGCAGTAAGCCTACAGTAAGATACTGAGGAACTATAAACCAATCTTGGACCCAGATTCGGTCAGCGTTTTAATTCTGAATATTCAGGTCGTATTTCATATCGTCCTTATGTGATGGTGGAAACCAATGACCATCAGTCTTGAAATACTAAACTGCTTGCTGTTCTACAATTTCGTTTGAGCCATTGACAGTGGAAACATGGCAACACTGAGCCCGACTGCAAGACTCTTGGTATTCCAGTGCCATGCGAGCTGTCGAATTTACATGAGAATGAGAACTGTTTCGTCCAGTCTGAGCCAAGCTTTTTCGTCGAGTCAGAAATGCGGTCATAATTTGTCGAAAGTTTCTTTCTCGAACAATGTAAACAAATGGATCACCCAAACACCGACTCTGTGCAATAAGCAATACTATCGTACCACGTAAGGCTAAAACGAAGATGCACTTTAATAGTACTACAGTAAAATTTATTCTGAAGCTAAAATGTACAGCCCAAATAAATAAAACTCAAGATAGACATAATAAATTTTTTCTTAGCACAATTGATACAACATTTAGCTGTGGCTGCCACATATACCTTTTCGAACGTTATCTCAATACAGTATCTCACTTCAATACCCGTAGACAAGCAAATTCCTAACGCTTCTGGGGATCGAATTTTTGCCCTGTAAAACAATGCTCGATTGGGCCTGGGTGAACCAACAAAACAAAGTCCGTTTAATAATTTTTATGATTCCATCCAACCAATAAGTTTGCTTTCGTTTAGGAAAATAAGAAGTTACCGTTAAGTTGGTTGGTAATGCGAGACCAGCCCGCTGAATTTTAGTGCATTCAAAACGTAGGGGGTACCCTCCCTCCACTCCATGTGGGATCTAGTAGTTTGGTTTTTGTAAGGTAAAAAGTGCAAATTATAGATTGCGTTAACCTTCCGCATAACGTTTCTTAAAACAGTTCAAGAATAACGAGGACTAACACCCTCTATTCCTGCATTTACCTGGCGGTTCATCGGTGTAGATATGATTACAAATGTCATAAATCAGTAGCAGCCAGGTGGGTAGGAATGTCACGAAGTACAGGATAACATTAATCATCATTGTGATGGCATTATAGGATTGTCTCTTACAGCTGACCTTTCGTTTGGAATTGGATTTTTTGCGAATTTGGCAGGCGCTGAAGGAACGATAGGCGATTGTAGTGAAATAAATGTTCAATGCAGCTGTTATCAGAAAAGCTGAGATCAAAGTGACACACTCTGTGATAAGCTTTGCCAGGGGACTTCTACGCATCAGAGATTCAATGCCCACGGGAAAGATTAATCCTACAAACCAGGACATGCCAATTGCCAGCGCAATGTGTGTCTAAACATTCATGCAATTACAGAAAATAATTTCACAAAAAGCATAAAAAGCGGAATGGATCACTTTAAATAAAAATTCTAAGTTTATTTTTCTGAAAATTGCTGTTGTTGAGCTAGATGTCATACCTTAGGGCGGAATGGCAGCAAAATACTGAAAACTTTTCCGATGAATTCGCTCTAGCTCAACTCACTCCGATTTTCTCTAAAAACGTTATAGAGGTTCCTCCAATCATAGTCTCACTAAATAGTAAATACATTATACATACCTTTCTGAGTTTCATTCCATAATATAGGGGATATTTTATTGCTATGTGCTGCACGATGGATAACGAACAATGATTCACCAATGATAACAACAAAGCTCCTTTCACTAGTAGGCCAACAGTTGCAATAACTCTATTGGAGTGACAGCCAATATTAATCCATGCACTGTTTATGCCAAGTGAAGAAATCGCCCAGATGAGGTTACTGATGGAGAGATTTAACACAAAGAGGTATCGTTTCCAAGACAGACCCTGAAGGCGGACAAAAATGAAAATTAGTACAGCATCTTTGATTTTTCACTTTTTTCTACATTACTTTCTGAAAACCAGCAGAACGCTTCAAACAAACACATTCAGATTTCTGATCACAGAACTCTGCATTATTCCAACATAATTATTCTAACATACATACATATACATACATTCCTTTCGAAATTCTTAAATTTAGATGTAAAATGTAAAACTGGTGGCCCTGATAACACTAAAGAACACCTCGGATAATTGATTATTCAGTGCTAACTTCCCCAAAGATTAGACAAATTGTGAAAGCATGCTGACACTCTGAACAGAAACTCCTATTAAAATGAGGTGGCTGAAATATGTAGGTAACATATGCAGAAGGATTCAAAAACTTAAAATGTATTGGGCCAATCGGTATATTAATTAATAGCCATTCATTCACTGTATATTGGTACGAATTTACCTTAATGTGAATACCAAATGCCGAATAAAAGCATAACACAGAATTAGTAATGATGATCGGAACGGCAATTGCGATGAGAGAAATTCCAACAAAATAGTTGGTTCCATCGCACTTTGTAGAATGAGAGCTGTTTTCCAAATTTTCAAAGTCCTCATGATTAGAAAAAACCATGTCAGAAAATGCCATTTACATAATGATTAAATTCGCGATAACAAATTCGCAAGTGCAGCAATTCTGAAACTTTAGTAGGTAATATAAATGTTATCAGATCAAGTCGAGGAAATCCCCAGACTTGACAAATTCTACACCTTATTGCTGGCGACTAGAGCAATATTAGAATATAAGCTAGTTCGTTTATATTATTATCAGGATAATATCGAAACAAATAAAATTGACCGAGTTGAGTCCTGCTACTAATATCTAGTTTTAGGTTATGCATGGAGTTAGAGTTGAAAATAAGTTCATACCTCTCAATTCAAACCATTTATGACTTTCGCTTTGACGTTAAATATACGTCATTGTGTGCATAGCAAATAAGGAATATCGTTGGCAACCTAACACTTATTTGATCAGGTTAGCTATCATTTCAGATTACTGTAGATGGTCGGGCAGGATCAGCCAGTGCTTCAGATACTGAAAGTGAAACTCAGTTTCTTCATTTTTAGTGTTAACGGAAACCGGATTTTTTCATCACAAACTGAAATGGAAACCGAAGCGAAAATCTGAAATTCAACCAAAACTTCAAGGTTTGAACTGATTCAGTTGATTTGTCTGCAGTCTGCAGACCTTATGGACAAGCCCTGTCCAGTAATGCATGTATACGTAAATTTGTTCTCCTTTAAGATAAACATAGGCTGGACATTGGGGACCAAAACTGCTCAAAATTGACTGCCACTTTATTTCAACACCAAAAGCTACAGGTGTTAAATGACCAGTTCCCCTTCCAGAGACAGTTCTTATAAAAAATTACATAAGCGAAACTCCCTAATGGAATTCTACCTTCGACTGGTAAGCCGAACTGTGAGCGGGGAGATCATTCCCAATGTTCTGTCAATAGTGCAAGGAACTAGTGACTTTTACCAACATTGGAGATAAAAGATAGACGCTATTATCGTGTAACTCTGTAACTCTAAACTCTGTAGATGTAACCTTGCAGTGCTGATTGAATTAAAATGGAGTATGGAAAACATGAGATTAGATTTGACTAACGAAAAGAATAAAAGAAATTATTTCAATAAAGGAAGTAAATGGCATATCCGGTAGAATCTTTGATTTTTTCCAAAACATAGGACGTCACGTCGTTGCTCATTCCCAACCCTAATTTTCGATTGATAGCTACATCTGAGCAAAGGGGGATTCGGACAGCACATTATATATAGCAAGAATAATAGGGCAAAGAAGTCCTGTTGTATATAACTCCCCATCTATGGAGGGTTGGAGGAATTCTATACACCTCAGTTCTGTAAGACAAGAGTTTATAATAGGATTCCTATTCTGTCCAATTCCAAGCTTGTTATAAATTTTTGGCTCTCTATGTGAAGAGAGTAAAGAGCTAATTCCAGATTTAACTCAATTTAACTTAATTTAATTTGCAAAAGCATGGGTTTATTGGAGAGCTTTTGTGGTTGAAAAAGGTCCAGAACCGAACAAAACGGGACTAACGCGTAACATCTGTCAGCCAGCAGCAACCTATGAACCTTGGAATATGTAGCATTTTGCGCTTTCTTATCCATCAAGACATCTTGACTTAGAGTTCCAGCTAAGCTGAATTCTACAGCCGTAAACAAAACCCTAGAGACTTGACTCAACTAGTTTATTTTTTATGCAATAAACATAATATATATTTTTTGATTGCCCTGTATGTTTTCATTATTTATGACTCCAATTTAAACGAAATTTTGATAACTGAAGGCAACAAACAAAACTGTCAATTTAAATACCAGAAACAACAAATTTAAGTGTAAAGTTTTAATTAGTAACTGAACTAAACCAGACATTTTTACTTGCATTAATCATGAACAATAAATTAGAAACAGGATTTCTATTCATTAAATTCAGATTTGAAACAGTTTGGTTTTGTATGGACGGAGGTACCTAATTGTCTAATAGGGATAGAAAATGAAATTGAAAAGGTTTACATTCACAGTACACAATTCCAGTTGAATGACAGTACGTTAACTCTGAACTTCTATAGTTCTGACTTCTGAACAGAACCATACAATTTTTATATCGTTAAAAAAACTCTTTCTACGCAACAAAATAATATAAAAAATATTGCTGTACGATTTTCCTGCTTCAACTTATATTACTTAATTAGCAAAAGCGCTTCTTTTTGCAAAATGTGAGCTTAGCATGTTTGTTTACACAATAGAAGCCCTCCTCCTGAGATTTCGACCTTAATGTTTTGAGCATATTGCAAGCTGAATATATACATTAAGAAGCCCTGAGTGTCTTAGGTGGTCAAAACCATACGTGTGCTTGGGGGGGGGGGGTTTCACCCCCCCAGACCTGAGCTCACCCCCCCAGAGGGGTCCCTCACCCCCCCCAGAATCCGGATTTTTCCAGTAAAAAACCGGAAAAATCCGGTTTTTCGGCGGCCTTCGGCCGCCCTTCACCCCCCCCCCCAGAACTTCCCCTCCTGCACATGTCTGGTCAAAACTGCGTATATTAGTTTTTTAAATTCAAAATAGCAAATGCATACACAGCATTATGCAATTATACGTGCACTGGCACTATTAAGACTGAAATCGATATCGTAAACTAACCTTGTTAGTTGTTCATTGTATGAAACTTTAGTTCAAAACAACCGGCTTGAATTCTGTCCCTGTCCAGGACATTTTTTGTTCAAATCTTTCGGAGTGTAGATGGATTGACGATACTTAACAGGCTAATTATGGATAAGTGTCTGCTCTGGTCTGCTGCATTTGCGGAAATGAATGTCATCTCTCAAAACTGTATATATTTAGAGTAGAGAGCTGCTAAAGCGGCCATTGAATTGGGTCAGTTCTTATTCAGCGATTCAGCGTTTATATTTTGTTAGATATGAAATGGAGAAATGAGTTACTGGAGAGCAGAAACTATATGTAATTTGTTTTTTTGAGATTAAAAACAAAAACCGCAAATAAGAATTCATTTTATATAAAAATAAAGATTATTTTTATTTTATAATAATATATAATATTTATATAATGTACAATTATATTATTTATTTATCATTTTTACGCAAGATAAAATTATATATAGCGTCTTAGTTAAAAATTTTTCAGCAAAATGGTTAGGTTGCTAACCTTCTGATGCTGGTAACTAACCTAAAGAAAAATTCGGGTAAAAATTCGGTTGAAAAAGGGAAATGTAACCACGCCCGTCAAAAATGCAATATATATATATATATATATATATATATATATATATATATATATATATATATATATATATATATATATATAACTAGATGTTTGTTGGCAGTCTGAACTATTGAGAAAATGTCTGAAGGACAGTATATACAGTTTAACAGAGCAGAAGTTTTGTTTGTCATCCTAAAATTCAACTTTTAAAAGCCAGAACTGATTCGCTTGAGTAAAGTTTTCAAAAGAGACACCTGGCAACCATTAATTCATTGCGACTGGAGTATCAAAAACAGCATATTTGTAAAATTCTTCTCAGATTCAGTTCTTTGAATTGAAAATCCCATTTATCTTGCCGTTAAAAGTTTGTAAACTCCAAGAAACTGGTTAATATTGTGAAAATACTGTAAAATTTCATTCTCTCTAGGCTCTCTGAAAGTGAAATTGAATAACTTTGGGACCGAGAAACAATGTTGGAAAAAATAAGAGTAGATGAACAACGGATAATTTTGATTTTGATTGCTTCGTTTTGCGGTGAATCGTGGATGGGCTGCAAACTTGTGAATATGCATAAGCACATTCACAAGTTTGCTTGCTCTGTAAATTTGCAATTTTGCAAATTTGCACAAATTTGCTATTGCTTTCGGGAAGTTAAACCAAAATGAAACAGCAACTCACATGTTTATATTATATCATAATCATGGTGCTAATGCTAATGTGCCATTATGCAATTATGCCAGTATGCAACTGTGCTACAAATGCTATTCTAATGATGAATAGGTATCCTAAATGTGTGTGATAGCTGATGGAAAATTTTCAAGGGCTGAGAAGGACACCCTAATGTAATTATTTACTTACATGGAGATTTTTGGTGATATTATGGGTGTGATCACTGTAGCTTTCGCCCACAATAATCAAATGCTGTCCTGCCTCCTCCGACCACTACGTGATTGTGTTCGAATACTCTTACTTGTACGCTCAGCTGACTAACAAAATTTCTTTGAACATTTTATAGCATTTATACCCCTGAGTTCTCCCACAAGTTTGGTAAACAAATTAATATATACCACCCTTTCTCTGCCGTTTAAATTTTATGTGTTGGAAATCTTTCAAAAAAACATTCAAAATTGAGGGGTAAGTTTGTATATAAATTTTGCATAGAAAGAAGGTTTTTGCTTCGAGCTAGTCGGCAATGTTTACAAATTTGAACTGACGCAATTTTACAAAATATTTGTCACTTGGTTTGATAGTTCAACACATGGCAAATTTCTCCAACCTCTTTTGTTTGGAGTACATTGCCTCAAACTAGAAATTTGGTCAAAAGATCATTGATTATTTTATTCTGGACATCGATTTTTCATAAGGATTTGTCATAAAGATTTCAGAATTTCTCTTAACGGATTCAAATAAATTCTGGCAGAATGAAAATTCACATACTGCATGCTTCGTTGTTCCTTAAATATTGCGACGTTCCAGAATTTTGTGTTATAGAGCTTTTGGCGGATTTTCTTTGACATGAAGGACCGTCGTTTCACCGTTTTCAACCGTTTTGAACTACGTTTTGTTCATTATCTCCGTTGCAATGATCCGGATTTATGAAATCGAATTATTACGATTTATAAGTGGCTCTAGACTCTAGAGATTCTCAAAGTCTTAGTATGGATTTGTAGTTCAGAGAAACAATTATTCCACTACAGCGCCACTACATTAATATGATATACTACGCCACTACTGAATGAAAAACGTAAACGTAAAAATTGCAAAATCGTTAAAAACTTTCGCGAACATGTAACTTGTATATGGAGTCTGATTCAGGTAATGTGCATTGTGCAATACCAAGAGTGCAGTACTAATGTGATGCCAATCCCTGATTCCAGAATACTGTTACTAACCTTGCACTTGTATGCCCTCGTTTATGCTTGTGATAACAATACCGATTGAATGAACTTGGTGAAGCAAATGCAAACTAACTACCTAACGCACTCGTGCTAACATCTTTATCTTCAGTTTTCTTACAGTAAGATAATTATGTTCATGCCCATGTGACAATAAAATAAATTACAATTTAGTTAAGTAAACTGTGAGAGAAGGGAACCATAAAGATTACTTTATGAGGTTTGAAAGGCGCTCGTGTAGAAATTGTTAATATGAAAGTGCAAAAGTTTTAAGCCATCAAACTGACTTCAAAGATTGACGCAGTGATTCCTATTAAAAACTATTGTGCAGGAAATATATATACACGTGTTTCCAGCTTTAGCCTTATTGCTAAGACATCAAAGTTTATAGAAGAATTTGTAGTCCGGTTTTTTGGGGTCGCAATCTCAAGGCTTAAGCCGTAAGAAAAACCTCTTTTGCGACTACAGCAAACAGTTGATGACTGAGCCGAACCATACAACACAATTATTGCTGCGATTTGTTTGCTTGAGTATGCAGAGTTTATTCAGCCTATCAATCATGTAACAAACTAAGGCGATGGTTTTTACATTGCTTACAGCAGCATCATTACTGCCACACTGTGAAAGATTGAAAACCAGGCCAGGATTCAGCAACAAACAGAACGAAAACTGTGAAAACCTGCATAAGTTGTTGCACTGATCTTAACTTTGCTGAGCTAGCGACTTAATACTTAACAGAATCATTAACTTTACTAAGTGACTGAACAAGGTCTAAGATGATGAAACCTTTTGGGCACTTATCACATGCCAAATGGGTTGGCAGCTCAAATCAAGATGCTTGTTAAAATTAATTATTAAAAATAGTTATTCATTAAAGAGGGAAACTGTTTAGCTAAATTTTGATATAATGATGATTCATGGCTTCTTAACTCCAAGCAATGAGTTACCAACAATGGTTCAAAGTTGATGTCTCCAAAAAATCACCCCTTATAGCGCGTGTTATTATATGTACATAAAAGTTTGTGTAAGTCATTTGGGTTACCACAGCAGGATCTCTTTAACTTTATCCCCCCCCCTATCAAAAGTAGGTCAACTTCAAGTGCTTATTGCAAGAGATCAACAGAACTTTAGAGCATGATTTATATATCATTGGAGTGATCGAGATGTGCTCTGTTTGATGGTGTAAAGCAGTTTGCTGTAGCGTGCTGCTATAAAAAGTTAAGCTTAACAAACTTTCAAAGTTACCACTTTTTGCAATTTTGGCAGTCTTTTAAGCATAACTTTTTATAGCAGCAAGCTACAGCAAACTGCTTTACACCATTAAATAGAGCATATCTCGAGCATTCCAACGATGTATAAATCATGCTCTGTTGATCATCAGTTTTGTTGATCTCTTGCAATAAGCATTTGAAGTTGACCAACTTTTGTTGAGGGGGGATAAAGTTAAAGAGATCCCCACAGAACAAACACAAAAGAAATGTTTCAAAAATGTCAGGTAAATTAGTTGTGAACAGAATCTGGACTTGAAGGACCGGCACTGCTTGGTATAGGATAGAGTTAAATTACACGGCCGGTTCCATGTTTTTTACTCCCCTGTGAGCTGGTTCCCTGCTTCTATTCTCTTTCAGAGTTAATTGGAAAGCCTAATTTTGCACACAGTGGAGTTTTCACTGTATCTGACTTGGTAAGTCAGCTGAGGTTATGTACGGATTGGCCGATCGCAGAGATTATGTGATGAGGTCCTATGGCTAAATATCAGCGTTTCAAGTGACAGTAGAAAGATTGATATTAGCAATATAAACTATAGTCTTTATTGTCCCGACTCCCGGGTGGCTGTGTGGTAGCGTAGAGTAATGGAGATTAAAACTCAGCGGTTCGATCCCCGACCTGGAGTCTGGACACTTCTTTTCACATCTTTCAAGCCTGGTTCCAACTTTTCACACTATGATGAGCTTATGTTTATTGGTACAACGTTTGGTTATGTTTACCTTTAGTCAGCAAAAAGCAGTAAATAATGGAGACACAACTAACAAAACGTTAAACATAAAACTGCGTTCGAATTCCAACTTGTCCCTTGGCTCAGATAACTTTCCCTAATCAGGAACGTCGTTGTTGGAACAGTTCAAACAGTTCCAAAACTGAGCGGTTGAACACTATAGCAGTTGAATAGTTGGGCGGAAAAGTTGGTTAATGTCAGTTTTCTTGTATGTTCCACTGCTTCTTCATAGTCTCTAATCCGGTGTAATGGGTGGGTGTTTTCAGTGTGTTTGTTGTATGAATGTACGTATGTGTGTTTTTGAAAATGTTAAGAAATATGTGTGTGAAATTTATGTGTTTGAAATTTGTCCCTAAACTGGTTTGATATAACATGTTTTTATTCAGCCGCTAGGAGGCGCTTTTCAAGTAGCAAAACTAGATAGGAACCTTTACCCAATCAAAATTCTCCAGGTCTTTTGCAAAAATCAATACTCTTATCTGATTGGCTACTTAGGGGGGTGGTCTGACGCAAGAACAAAAAGTAGTCAGTCTTAAGTTTTTCTTTGAGCACGAGCGGTTGTGTTTTCACGGCTTCCAATATATACGTATCCTTACATGTTCACGTTCCCCTTAGTTTTTCTTTGACTGTAGACCCCTTGTAAGCTAGGATCCCTGGTCTTTCTGTGTTTCTTTATTGCTCTGGCTCTTGTGTTAATTCTGATTTTTCCCCCTTTGACTAATATATACCGTCCCCCGATCTGGTCGTTCCGGCCCAGATCAGCCCTCATTTCTAATTATTTTCTGTAAACGTATTTATAGTCCTGTTCTTGATGGAAATAACTGAATGTTGGTAAATTAGTAAGTTGTCAAGTATTTGTTTTAATTATTTGTGCGATCATTGTTTTGGTAATCTCTTTTGGAATTCTGTGAAAGTAATTTTGGCATTTTGTGAAAATATTTTAGCTAGGTTTTTTGAAATTAAAGATGGTCTCCAAACATTTGTAGTTAAGGTCTTAGCATTTATTGTTCGGTAGGCAGTTAGGTAGATAGCAAATCTGGCAGTCTGAGACTAGGTTGAGTGTAATTTTGTGGTGTTGTCTTGTGTACTTCCTGAGCTAGGGCCACAGTTGCTCCAGAGTTTAGGCGAGGTTGTTGCTACAGGTCGACTGGAACAACATCTCCTTCAGGTTCTGCCGTTTCCTTGTGCGCAGTACCCACCTCGTAGTGCTTAGTAGTCAGGTTGACTTCTACTAGCATTACATTAGGCTGCCAGTCCCGACCTCTCGACTATTTTTGTGAACTTTTTCTTGTTTTTCTCTAGTTTTCTTGTATGATTGTACGTATTGTGGGGACCAATTTTTCGTGAATTTTTATACGTACCCTGTGATTTTTTGTGGCTATTCTGACATCATTATTGGGGGTGTAGCTGTGCTTTTTTGTGACTTTTGTGTATTTTATGCGGGTTAATTACGCCTATTACCTGCGCTTTGACCCATTATACGTACTTTTCTAGTGTTTTTGTCTGGGATTTTTTTGTGCTTTTTTCGGTATTTCGTGGCGCCCTTTTGCGCGGTTTACTGTTCTAATCAGGGTATTTTGTGTATTTTTTCTGGCGTAATTTCTTCGTAATTGTGTCTTTTAATCAACCATTTTAATCCCAGCTCTTTTTAATCTTGCTGTACTTTTGTTTGTATAATTTGCTAACCCCCTTAATTTTTAGGTTTAATTATAAAATTTCTTTTAGAGACCCGTACCATTACTTGACGTAAGGTACCTTTTCCTCTGTATACGTATATATTTTGTCATTGCCCCTGTTGATCTCAAATACTCTCAGATATGCCGAAACCGACCGAAAATTCTGAGGACCCTACCTAAAAGGGAACGTCGTCTGGGGAACCCAGACGAATCCGCCTGGCGTCGACCACCAGTGCTGGGAGAGGAGCGACAAATCAGGGCCCTGCCGTGAATCCAGGCAGCTACCGCCCTCCGGTTACTAGGTCAAAGAACCCCAAACCACCCGGCACGGAGAAAGAAGAGGAGGAACCCTCCTCCAAGGCAGTGGGGGCGGCAGCATCACAGGACGAAATTGGAGCTGGGACTGAGTCTCAAGGGGGACAGAAGGAACCTGTTCCTCTAGGTACCCTGGAGGCACAGACTAAGGAGCAGTTGGAAGCTTTGAAAGCTCAGCTACAGCATATTGGGCATGGGCTGGTAAGTCACCTGTACCAGCAAAACCGAGGACCGCCTCCGATTTCTGAATTTTCGGACTGGCGCGGGCTGAAGCAAATTGTAGATGAAATTGATCAGGGCTTACAACAGGAATACCAAAGGCCTCGACTGGGATCGGACAGTAGCCTTCTTCGAAGGCGCCAAAGCCAGCACTGGTCCCAGTCCCCTTCTGGTGGGTTGCTTTGGGACGACGAAGGGACATTTTTCATGGACAAGCCGGTTCGCCGGGACCCGGAACCGACTACCCCCCCGCGACGGACGCATAGAAGCACGGTGCAGATCAAGCTGGTTAGCCCCACAGCTAACCAGGAGGGAGCTAAAGGAGGGTCCAAAGAGAAGGAGGCCCGCAAAGCCCGGGGGCCAATGGACAAATGGGTGGTTCCTTTGGCTAATCCACCGGCGGTACCCGCTCGGAGGGCCAACCCATTGCAGGGTATGGTGCAACCAGTCCACCCGCGGCGGCTTACAGAGCCAGAATACTACGCCATCAGGGATTTGCTTACTCAGTGGCTGGCGGAACTCCCGGCAGTCACGTGGCAGGCAATGGAGGAAAATTTTCCAAGGGTTTGCAGGGAGATGTTGGCTCTTTGGCCAACCCCACGGGATGACCCAGATGCTGGGCCTCCTCCATATCAGATGGGTAGACGACGGACTAACCGTACGTTTAGTACCAGCAATGCGCCGCCCCCACGACCGCAAAGGCAGGCGGACGAGGTCCCACTTATTGACTTGGATGAGTCCTTAGAATCCCCACCTCCAGCGCGGTCTAACCCGCCTGAGGAGCCGGCGCGACGGTGGGCCCCTTCGAGGGAACCCACCCTTCCTCCACCAGTACGGCGGTTGGCGACTTCGGGTCAGTACTCCCAGCAGAATCATACGCCTTCGGAGTCCAGATGGGAAACATCTGGACCGACCCAAATTGCCCAGCCTGTGGCAGCAGCGGAACCCGCTGCCTCCTACGGTACGGCCAAGCAATGGATAATGGGATAACGGGATAATGGATTGAGAATCAAGCTGAAGAAATGCTGTTTTGCCCGAGAAGCGGTTCCTTTCCTAGGCCATTACGTGGACCGTAATGGTATCAGTGTGGACCCAGACAAGGTTAAAGCGGTTTCTCAGCTCCCTCCCCCTACTGACGTGAAGGGTATTCGCGCCTTTCTGGGTATGTGCGGATACTATCGCCGATTCGTGTCTAATTACGCGAAAGTGGCCGCTCCACTGACCGACCTTCTTAAGAAAGGGGTCCCCTTTCTTTGGTCCGAGGAATGCCAGCAAAGCTTCGAAGCATTGAAGCAGCATCTCACGACAGCTCCAGTGTTGGCATTCCCCGATTTTTCGAAAACCTTCTACGTGTCCACCGATGCCAGCAAGCGTGGTTTTGGAGCAGTCCTGGAGCAGCAGTTTTCGGTCCCGCGAAGCTATGACAAACCGAACGGCCCTCGTATGCTACGGGAAAGACTAGTAGCATATGCCAGTCGGACATTGACCCAGGGTGAAAAAGGCTATTCGGCAACCGAAATGGAAGCCTTTGCGGCCCTCTGGGGATGTCAAAAATTCCGGCACTATCTTTCATGCAAACAGTTTGTCTTGCGCACGGACCACATGGCTGTAAGGGATCTGCTGAACAACTTCAAGGCATTGGGATCAGGAAAATTGGCTAAGTTCGCGTCACGTATGCTGGAATTCGAATTCACTGTGGAATATCGTCCGGGCAGGGAAAACCATGTCCCGGATGCGCTGTCGCGTCTATGGCCAATTGAAGAACCGGTTGATAGCGAACAGGAAACACTGGAGGTTATGTATCCACCTGAGGTGTATGCCTTGACGGCTGCACCGCCGGGCTCACCAACGGTGCTCAGTTGGAAGCGGCAACTTCGCGATGAACCTGAATTTGCCGTCCTATTGGACTTTTTAGAACAGAAGCGACTGCCGGAGAACCAGCAGGAAGCGTTGGTCTTGACGAAGCTGAGGTCTTCGTTTAATATCAAAGATGGGGTTCTTTACCGGGATTATTTGGACGAACGAGGTATGCGTCGAGGTTCCTCGTTCCCCACGATCGTGGTACCACGTAACGAACGAGAACAGCTCTTGGAAGAGGTCCACACACATTTTACGACAGGTGGACACCGGGCTCATAAAGCGGCTTATGCTAGTTTGGCAGCCAAGTATTGGTGGCCTCGCATGTCTCAGGATTTGGCGGAATTCATTGCGCAGTGTAAACCCTGTGCAAAGTTCAATCATGGACCACGGCGTCATCAAGCAACGATGCAAAATACCGTCGTGGTCCGACGCCCCTTAGAGGTGATAGCCATGGACGTCATGCACTTCACCCATCGGGAAACCAAACGAGGTAACACCTGTGTCCTGTGCATTGTGGACTATCTTACTCGGTATGCTGAAGCCTTTGCGATGCCGAATGAACGGGCTGAAACGACGGCTTACTGGTACCTCAATGGGTTCGTGGCCCGTTGGGGCGTCCCAGGGCGCGTTCTAACGGATCAGGGCCCTAATTTCATGTCAGCTTTTATGACGGCCCAAGTGGATGCGACTGGGTCGGAGCGCCTCCGGACCACAGCGTATCGCCCGCAAACTAACGGGGTAGTAGAACGGTTTAACCGGACGCTACGTAGTTTGATTACCAAATACGTGGATCGCTATCAGACGGATTGGGATGATTACCTACCTTGGGCCCTGTCCATCTATCGAGCCACGGTCCACAGTTCTACGCAGGAAACCCCGTATTTCCTGATGACCGGTCGGGATTACCGCTACCCCTTGGATAATTTCTTCCAGAATCACGGCGACGACCCTGTCGAGACATACGATGATGTCCGAAACCAGTTGCTACCACATCTGGGTGAAGCTTGGAGGATAGCACGGGAAATGCTACAGGAAGCGGCGAATATAAACAAAGTCCGGTATGATAAGAAAGCCACGCCAGTAGAATATAAACCAGGGTCCCTGGTTATGTTGAACGTGGAGAACAAGAACGTGCCAACTGGACTTAGCAAGAAGCTAAGACCGAAGTATGATGGTCCGTATCGGATCCTGGAAAAGATCTCGCTAACGAACTATCGCATTGGTCCGACTAACGGCTTGGGTGACCCATCCGTGGTTAATATAAATCGCCTGTCAAGCTTCCAGTTGTTCAACTTTAGGTTCCCTAAAGTTGATATAGTACGTCTAGGGTCTCAGCTTCTATATACCTATTAGGGATATCCCTATGTCTCTGTTAGTCTTTATGGGCTGCCCATTATTAGCTAGGATTTTATCTGCTTTGACGTCTCTGGGTGTTCGCACTATATTTGTTACGGTTGTCTCAATCTCTTTCCCCTATGGGGGTGGGTTTAAATTACTTTAAGGGCCTTCTTTGAATTATCTTAATTTCACTCTTAAAGTGGGGTTTTCGTCTTACACTTAATAGAATTCATTTTTCTTATTTAATTCCTTATTATGACCTTTATTGGGGTCATCATAGCACTTCATTTCCTTTCATTCATTTCTAATCCCATTCAAATTTACCTAGGGGGTCTTGCTCATTTCTATCTAAAAAGGAATTCCTACGGTTTCGTGTCAAAAGGTCAAGAAGGCCCTCCACTTGTTTCTCCCATAACAGTACACGTGGTTCACGTGCACTCGGATATATATGTGGGTTTTACCTTTTAGTATGTGTGTGGTTCCTTTTCTTGTAGGTAGGTCTGTAGTTAGGTTAGTAGGTAGTTCACCCATCTCTTTGTGTGTGTAGTTTCTTTCTCACTTTCATTTGTTTTGTCATGCTTTCACCCTCTGATCGTTTTTGCACATTTTTCTCAGTTTTAGCTTAGACCCTACATGCTGAATCTCTTCTATGGTGGGATCCCTTTTGGTTGCCAAAAGAACGGAAGGTCTTATGTCTTAACCGGGGAGAACCCTCGGCCAAAAGGGGCGCTCTCGAAGGATTCTGCTTAAAATTTTTGGCGCTTCTTCTTGGTTTACTTTGCGATTTGTCTTGGATCTGGGGTTACCGGGCGAGTATATTGTGGGTCTTGCTCCTCCCGGACAAGAGGACAATGTATTCTACCAGTGTGCTGGCGTGATATCTTATGATCCTGCTACTCCCCATCGGGCTACGGCGCGCCGCCCTGGGAAGCGCTCTAGTCCGGTGTTCAGTATGTTTTGAACCGTATACATGCTAGTCCCCCTCATGACCGGTAACCGGTCATTCCCTTGGTCTTTGTATACCCGTTACGAGTATACAGTTAAAATTCGTGCCCACTTGTACGGTTTCTTTCAATCATGAAATTTACGGCGGTGGTTCCTTACACTAAATTCGGCGGACGTTTAACCTTCCATTATCGGCGGAGGTTTCAGCTTTTCTTTTCGGCGGATGCGTTTCCTTTCCCCATTGGTTATCATTTCTCTCTCCCTGTCTGGTCGTTCAGTTCCCCTGGGCGACCTATTGGGACTATATTGCTGGATGTGACATATTTTGGGCTTTACCTTGCTGTGACTTTAACCGGATGTGACTGTTGCTCAATATTGAAATACCTGATGATGACTTGCTCAATTTGGATGACCATTATATTGACTGCCATATATGACTGCTCAACAGACATGTCAAGTCATGTGACATTTAACCCGATGAAGACTGCAATATTTGGACTTTACACTTTATGCGAAATGGACGCTTTCCTTCCCCCAATATGTATATTTTATGTCCGAAGAAGAAATTCCTGCCATTTTGTGAACTGTTGTATTTTTTGTATTACTGTATATATTACTTGTTATAGTAGTTTTCTTGGCGCTAGTATCAGTTTTCTTATGTCATTATTTTGTGCCTTATTTGTCTACGAGTGTTTCTTGATATATATATTTTATGATGGTGGCGTATTTTATTACTAAAATTTTAACTCTTTTCAAGCCTACTAAAATATCGTATTTTTTCTTGAGTTTATTCTAAAAATACTTTTTATTAACTCCTTGAAGCTTATTTTAAACTACCTTTCTTAACTCCTTGAAGCGTATTTTAAAATCATTTTATTACCTTTTTGAAGCTAACCTTTACAAATTTTTATCTAAATCTAGTCTGCTTTGTTTAACTCTTAACGGTATTGTCATTTTACGGATATTTTGAACGTCTTATGCATAGTATGTGTCTATTGCTAGTCTTAACCAAAAGTTTTATCAAAATTTTGATTCATTTTTTCTTGAACTATTTTCTATTTTATCTAACGTGTATTTGATTTGGGGTTCTACTAGTCTTTTTGGTCGAAGGCCCTAGCCAGTATCATGTTTCAAAAATTTCTTGAGTCTTGTCCTTTGCAAATTCCTTTTCTCATGCCGCCACGTTTTTTGGTTTTAAAATTCTTTGGTAGGTATATCTTTTAGTTGGCCCAACGTTTCCCTCCCCTAATTTCGGATTCTTTTGAAGACAATGATGTCAGTTTTGTTACCCCGGACCAGTGCGCCAAAGTAGCACCCGAAACATTTGCCCCCATCCCCATTAAGGCCTGCAGCGCGGTTGGGCGGCTCATCTATAAAATTTTTATTTTCTACTTTAGGGAACTTTATTTCTAAATTGGTGTTTCGCGCCGTCTTTCTTCAGAATTCCTAACCTACCCCTATTTTAAATTAATATTATTTTTGGTACCTGCGGGGTACTTGGGGACTTCTTTCGTACCCTGTTGGTCCTTCTTTATACATGCTTTAGCATGGTAAGGGTTCTTTCATAACCCTTTTTAATTTTATTTAATTATTATTCTAAAGACTTCATTTAAAGCTCGCCCCCATTCTTGCGCGAAACACCGGAAAGTTATATTATTTCTATTTTTTATAATCTTACTTAAAATTTTGTAGAAGAGCCGAATGGAACTGAGATAGTCCAGCGAGGTTTAGGCACCCTGAACCCACCCAGCCGAGATTCTGCGCACCCTTGAGTTTAGCGGGAGGTAACCTCCGCACCTTAGCTGAACTGTCCTATACGAAGCTGACATCCGGGTTCTTGATTTCCTGGGATTGGTTTTTTCTGGTTTTTGTGTCTTTTATCTGGTCGTTTCGGCCAGAGGGTCCCTCTGGCGCTCCTGTCCCCGTGGCTTTTTCTTATGGCATGGTCCACGCGCCATTGTGTTTTTCTTATTGATTTCTATCCTTGTTGTCTCCTTGTACTGGCTCGGGTCCTAGGTGCTTTTAATAACATATTCTTGCATTATGCTTTGTTTTTCCACTTGAATTGCTGTTTTTATTTGTTTTGTATTGCCTTAACGTATTGTTTTTGTTTCTTACCCTTTTGGAGACCTTACCAAAATTCATTTAAAATTTCTCTTTGTTCAACGTTAAATGACTTTTTCCTTACGAGGTTATAACATGTTTTTATTCAGCCGCTAGGAGGCGCTTTTCAAGTAGCAAAACTAGATAGGAACCTTTACCCAATCAAAATTCTCCAGGTCTTTTGCAAAAATCAATACTCTTATCTGATTAGCTACTTAGGGGGGGTGGTCTGACGCAAGAACAAAAAGTAGTCAGTCTTAAGTTTTTCTTTGAGCACGAGCGGTTGTGTTTTCACGGCTTCCAATATATACGTATCCTTACATGTTCACGTTCCCCTTAGTTTTTCTTTGACTGTTGACCCCTTGTAAGCTAGGATCCCTGGTCTTTCTGTGTTTGCTTATTGCTCTGGCTCTTGTGTTAATTCTGATTTTTCCCCCTTTGACTATATATACCGTCCCCCGATCTGGTCGTTCCGGCCAGATCAGCCCTCATTTCTAATTATTTTCTGTAAACGTATTTATGGTCCTGTTCCTGATGGAAATAACTGAATTTTGGTAAATTAGTAAGTTGTCAAGTATTTGTTTTAATTATTTGTGCGATCATTGTTTTGGTAATCTCTTTTGGAATTCTGTGAAAGTAATTTTGGCATTTTGTGAAAATATTTTAGCTAGGTTTTTTTTAAATTAAAGATGGTCTCCAAACATTTGTAGTTAAGGTCTTAGCATTTATTGTTCGGTAGGCAGTTAGGTAGATAGCAAATCTGGCAGTCTGAGACTAGGTTGAGTGTAATTTTGTGGTGTTGTTTTGTGTACTTCCTGAGCTAGGGCCACAGTTGTTCCAGAGTTTAGGCGAGGTTGTTGCTACAGGTCGACTGGAACAACATCTCCTTCAGGTTCTGCCGTTTCCTTGTGCGCAGTACCCACCTCGTAGTGCTTAGTAGTCAGGTTGACTTCTACTAGCATTACACCGGTGTGCATCTGCCAGTAGTGTTAGCACTATACTGTGTACTCAACTCACTCGCTATAAAAGCTAAAACTGTTGATTTGATGCTTTACGACACCGATAAAATATAGTTTTGAGCGGTGTTTTATCAACGATGATCATTTTCAGGATGACTAAAATTAACCAACTAATTGGCTTGAAACCATGTGTACCATTTCCAACTATGGATTGGTTTATTGTAAAATCATAACGGTCATAAATCAAATAAAGATAATGATAAATTATTTACTTTCATCTGAAATGCAATTCTCACGGGGTAACGACAAATTGAGTTAATGGAAATGTTGAGGTCCCAAACTTTTCCAATACGGAAAAATGGTCTTCATCTGGATAAGCAAAATCAGCTTTAATTTCTGGTAATTTAAGTTTGATTTCACTGAAATAATTTCTGCTTTCAGTGACATAAAACTCGGACTCATGTTTGCCAACCACCACGAGAATTCGGACATCAGGTTTTAGTTTTCCCCCCAATTGTGAAACCTGGTTAATTGGACTAGACTGTTCTGCCACAAGAGAGTTGAGCCTAAAAATAATTTTAAACAGTACATTTATTATTTATTTTTAATGAACCATCACTTGCCCATAAATTGTACATACAATTGCATAGTCCGATGAAACTGAAACATCCCGCTAGATGACAGAGGAGAAGGCTAATTGCCAATTAAGAAGACAACAGAAGTCGGATCCCAGAACTCCGAACATAACTCTAGGTTTAGGTTATTATTTAAGAAGATGAAATTATAACCAATAAGCAAAGCGTCATACCTTAATGTTCTTCCAGCATACGTATCTGTGATTTTCGACAAATCAAAAATTCCCGATATGAGGAGTATTTTGTCAATTTGTTTCGAACAGTTGGTCATTGCTACACTTGAAGCGACTAAGTGAGCCCCGGCTGAATGGCCGCAAATGATTAGCTCCACTGATTTTGCTTCACATCTTGTTTTGTAGACGTAGTCGATTCCGTTAGCGATTTGAGAAATCTGAAATCAAACTGAAAATCAAGTTTCAGGGTTATCAGATTGGAAAGAAGAAAATGCATGAAAAGAAGCACTATGCACTAGAGATGAGGATTTTGGCTCGCGGCTCGGCTCGGCTCGGCTCGCGAGCCGAGCCGGCAGCAATTTCTCCCGAGCCGAGCCGAGCAGAGCCGGAGAAATGAAGCTCCGAGCCGAGCAGACCCCAGCAAAAATAGTAATTCGACCAAATTTCCCTGCTATATTTTCACTTGTTTAACTAAAATTGCCAATAATTTCAGTGAAGACTAATACTAATTGCTAATAATTTTCTTTAGTTTTCTCGATATCTTCCAAGCAAATGTTAATCTTAATGTTAGGTTGTCCTTGACGCTAGGGTTGTTCCCGGGCCGTGTAGCGGGCTTCGGGCCCGGGCCGGGCCCGGGCCCGGGCCGGCCCGGTGCAGGCCCGGCCCGGAAATTTTTTGTCTGAGCCCGGCCCGGGCCCGGCCGCGTATTTATAAAATGTACAGTTGGTTCGCGCAGCAAGAAAGTGTACAGCGTATTAGCGCATATTTTCAAAATGTACATGCGTTTCGCGCAACAGGAAAATGTACAGCGTTTTCGCGCACCCTAAGAAAGTGTACACCGTATTCGCGCAACCTTCATATCTTTGCAAATATATATCGATATTAAAGTGCATATAATATTTAGAAATGTTTTAATAGGCAAAGCACTATTTACGTACGTATGCACATATAGCATTTAGATTTTAGTTGTAGTTTTTAGATTGCAATAATACTACTTTGAAAAACTACATAGTTTACCTCAGTCAAAATCAAGTTTTATATTTTCAGTATCAGAAGCGGATTCTAGTCCCAGATGCCCGATTTTTCGGGTGCTTGGTTGTGTGCAACTTTCTTTAATTCTTGAATTATGAAAGTGAATCTTCATTTCTCCGTTTTCCGGTCTCCGTTTATGTTCCTCTCTTTCTTCGTTTTCATCAAAATCGGGTTTTGTTTTATTTTTCAATATTTTTTGGCCTAATTATAAATGACTACGCGATTTAAGAACAAACTAAACTGTTCTGTTCTACTGTTTTCCATTTTTGGAAAATGTACTTTATACTGTCTTTAATTTTTGAAACAATTTTACTGATTTTGATTTTCTTTAATTTCTGTGTAAATAGATGGTTCCGTCCAGTTAAGGCACTAAAACCGGTGCAGTTATGGCACTAAGATCTGTTATGGCACTCATGAGTTCTGTTATGGCACTCAGGAGTTCCGTTATGGCAGTGATAAACTGCACTGATGCCAATACAAATTAAATAATTTGTTTTGGTCCAAAATTAACTATAGGGTAAACTAGCTTTGGATGGACTAGACTATAATCTTATCTTCAGCATATAGCAGTACTTTACTTGCCATGAACGAAAAATAAATCTTATAGACATTGACTTTTTCAAGCAAACATGAGGGTAATAAACATCTATTGCTTCGTTTGAACTTAAAACAAATGCCAGAAGCATGATTTGTCGGATTTAGAGTTTTTACCCGTCTTGTTTCGGTTGCAATAAAAACTGTAAAATGACAAAATTTTCGAAATTATTTAATTTTCTGTAAGAAAAATGTTTTATAAAATGTTTTACATTAATTTGAGTTTTTCTGTTACTAACACTACAAATACTTTAAAGTCATAGGTACAAAATACACAAAAAATTTTGCTGTGCACACAAGGAAAGTGCCGTGCCCGTAATCATGACAAGTTTTAAATCTTTAAATATTGATTAAAAGTTTTCTAAACTGAAAGTCTAAGGCCCTATTTCTTTAAAGATTAAACGGATTAGATTAAAATTAATCCGCATTAAGGAAATAGCACCTCGGATTAAACGGATTAAAATTTAATCCAGCGAGTTAAACGAGTTAAAAAGATTAAATTTAATCCTATTTCTTTAATGCACCTAGGATTAAAATTTTAATCTAATCCTGTTTCTTTATTCACACTTCGGATTAAAAAATCAGCGAGTTAATTTTAATCCGACCTGCTTAATCGCTGTTTCTTTAAAGATTAATTTTAATCCGTTTAATCCGCCGCTTGTATTTTCAATTAGTTTTTAATCCCCGTGCAGCTACGCGGATTGTTGGAGGATTAAAATTTTTAATCGCTGTTTCTTTATTGGCGGATTGAACGGATTAAAACCAACTCGTTTAATCCGCGGATTAAAAATGGTCGGATTAAACGAGTTAATTTTAATCCTTTTAATCCGTTTAATCCATCATTAAAGAAATAGCAGTTAAAATTTTAATCCGGCTGATTTTTAATCCGTTTAATCCGACCATTTTAATCTTTAAAGAAATAGGCCCTAAGTTACATACTAATTCCAAGATTCCGCATTTTAACATTTTGGCAATAATTAATACAAATATCACTCAGATTCATAAACGCCGGTCGGCACACTTTTGACGCAAACGTGAAATTACTCGATAATCGTAAGACTTACATCTTTAATGCTAAAAACTCCTTACCATGTGAACAAAAAATATGTAAAAATCAGCGAGATCAGAGAAAGTCGAAAAAAATGGAACCTCTTAACCGACGAGTAATACGAGTGCCATAAATAATGAATAATTCTAATGTGAGTTAGATCCGAGAACATTTTTACTCATTTTACGACCATTTTGACTTTGAGGCTACATGGCCCGATTACAATTCTTTTATCAGCTCAACGTGAGCTTTCGAACGGCACCCATACTGGCTGGTTTATATCACTTTAATTTTTGACCATTTACAACATTACCGATTACCGTATCGAGAATATACTTTACCCCCACGTCCCAGGGTGTCACCTACCCTGATATCCGAGGGTGGTGTCTAAAACCAGGAACAGGAACAGGAACAGGAATGAAGGTCTAAAACGAGGAACCGGAACAGGAACAGGAACAGGAACCGTGGTCTAAAAACAGGAACGGAACGGGGGTCTAATTTCAGGAACAAAATCAGGAACAGGGGTCTAATTTCAGGAACAGAATCAGGAACAGGGGTCTAATTTCAGGAACAGGAACAGGGGTGTAATTTCAGGAACAGAATCAGGAACAGGGGTCTAATTTCAGGAACAGGAACGGGGGTCTAATTTCAGGAACAGAATCAGGAACTTGAAATCATGAATCACCCCCGTTCCTGACTCTGTTCCTGAAATTAGACCCCTGTTCCTGATTCTGTTCCTGAAATTAGACCCCTGTTCCTGTTCCTGAAATTAGACCCCTGTTCCTGTTCCTGTTCCTGAAATTAATTTCGAAGATGTGAGTCAATTACTCCTAAGCACTGTGGCAGAATCGGCTGAAACTTTCCGCATTACAGGCCAGTGAGTGTACCAAGATGTACAGAAAGCTAGGTCACTAAACCTCGCTTCAATGTTTAGAAATGCTAGATTGATTTCTCGAAGTATGGATGGCGATCGCTCCAAAAAGCTCTAAGACAGTTCTAAGCGCATAGTGAACGAAGGAAGCGTCATATCGAAAAACGGATTTCATATTCGAATTCAGCAGGTCAAATAACCTCTATAAGCACCTTTTCGGCAAAATCGGAGACAAAAAATTTTTTGACCCCATTTTTACTGCGGTTAGCTAGCTTTTCAGGCCTAAAAATAAGGGTTATTTCTTAACAAAAAGGTTGCTAGCACACTAACCAGAAAACCAAAACCCTCGAAACTCACAGACAGTTTGCCCCTATTAGAGCCTAATATTTGGTATAAAGTTCGGGTAGGCTAGGGGCTGTCAATTTTATTAGATCGAAAACGGCGCACGGTCACATCGCAACTTTTTGTCAAATTTCAAACTTTGAACTGTTATAGCTAAAGAAGGAAGCAACGCTCGAAAGCCGGAATACTTTTAATATTTAGCACCAGTAACAGTTAACATTTGTGGCAAAAAGTTTCAGAATTGGTCAAACCTTTAATCCACCAGAAGCTTTTTCAAAAAACCCACTTTTCCCACCAAAATTTCGACTTTGGCGTAGTGCCAGAATCGATGTGTGTTAGATATAATAATGCCCACTACGGACTATTTAACCTTGATATGTTAGCTAATCATATGCCAAAAGGCAGGTCTCTCTGAAGAAGTTGGGCAAAACCGTTCGTAGCCCCCCCCCTTAAATTGAAAGTGAAATAAGTATGAGTGTATGTAACAGAAAGTGAAACTAAATTTGACTACTGCAGCTTTCTGACACTGAAAATATAAAACTTGATTTTGAGTGAGGTAAACTATGTAGTTTTTCAAAGTAGTATTATTGCAATCTAAAAACTACAACTAAAATCTAAATGCTATATGTGCATACGTACGTAAATAGTGCTTTGCCTATTAAAACATTTCTAAATATTATATGCACTTTAATATCGATATATATTTGCAAAGATATGAAGGTTGCGCGAATACGGTGTACACTTTCTTAGGGTGCGCGAAAACGCTGTACATTTTCCTGTTGCGCGAAACGCATGTACATTTTGAAAATATGCGCTAATACGCTGTACACTTTCTTGCTGCGCGAACCAACTGTACATTTTATAAATACGCGGCCCGGCCCGGAGGACGTGAAAAGCCCGGCCCGCTACAAGGCCCGGCCAATCCTTCCGGGCTCACCGGGCTCACGGGGCCCACCGGGCCTACCGGGCTCACCGGGCTCATTATGACAGGGAGAGCACTATAGCAGTTAGTCATTTATTTCCCTGTATATTGCATATAATCCACAGCTAGTGATATACACCAGATTTCTTTGTCTGGATTTTGTATACGTTCATGTGAAGGCAAGGTGGTGTGATATGAGATTGGCCGTTTGAAAGTGTTTCTTTTACAATTTGTTGGCCCAAAAAAGTCCTATACATCTATACTGGGATTAGTTTTGTGAGCGGTTTGCTGACTACTGAAGTGCTGAGTGCTTAGTGTTTGCACTTTATTGGTAGTGCTATTTTGATCCCCATAATGTCTACATTGACCAATACAGATAAGCAAAATTTACAGCCTGTCCTTAAACATAACAAGAATGCCTTGAAAGTTAAGCTTGTGTCAAACCTTCCTGCATTTAATAATAATAACTTCGAAGTAGGTTGTCCAGTTTAGCTAGCAGTGGGTCTGGTTGCGGAAGCTCGGGTTGTGTAGCGGGCTCCGGGCCGGGCCGTCCGGGCCGTGTAGCGGGCTCCGGGCCCGGGCCCGGCCCGGAAAATTTCTTATTGGAACAACCCTACTTGACGCCAACTTGTGTATGGTATTGATATTCTTTTAGTAAGAAAAACTTTTGACTTATTTCATTTTTACGTCTCATTTTTGGTTTCATAAAAATCTTACCTGTAAAATCCATTATTCTGTGTTTCTGGGTATTTGTAGTATTTTATTTTATCAGCTAGTGAAAAAGTTGTAACTGCTTCTAGTATTCGAGTATATAGATCTTGAGAAGCTAAAGATAAATCTTAACGTGTAATTATAACTGGTTACGACTTTGTTAATAAATTTGACCAAGACAACAAGGATCTGAACACAGTAAAATTCGATGCAATCTGGCTAATTTGAAATTTCAAGCTTGGCGAGCTGAGCCGAGCCGAGCCAACCCGCTTTCAAAATTTTCCCGAGCCGAGCCGAGCCGAGCAGGGTATGACCGCGAGCCGAGCCGAGCCGACCTCATTTTCTTGCGAGCCGAGCCGAGCCGAGCCGAGAAAGTCCGGCTTGTCCTCATCTCTACTATGTACCGATCTCAAACATATCCAATGCAGAGCAAAATAGGTAATTTCTGACGAATGCAAACAAGGTAGCCCATAAAACGGCACTGCCCAAGGATTGAGCATATTTGGCAGTTAGGTGGACGTGCAAGTATTGTAGGTGTGAGCGCTTTGTCAGACAGAACTAAATTTCCAAGTACCAAGACATATGTGTAGCTGATTTTTACCGGTCGCTTGTCTTAATACAAGCTTGTTACAATTTACACACTGCACTCCATTAGATATTAAGCGCAGCAGTAGCGTCGGATAAAATTATTTACAATTAGTTGAGGTGAGCGCTTGCCACCAAATGACCTGCGAATATAAAACTTCGGTGAGTTTTGATCAGTTGTACTACTCAAGACCAACCGACAAAAATTTTCCATAACTGCGACAAAAATTGTCGGATCCATCCCGCACTATAGACGACCTTTGGTTAGTTATTAATGTTTACTATTAAGTTTAATAATTTATTGATTGAGTTTGTTTTGGCAGGTTCAGCTAGAGCTTTGCTTCATATTCCTCTCCCCCACCGAAAACTGATTTCCAGCCTTCAGTTTTGTTCTTTTCATTGACCCCCCATTAAATCTTTAATTCACAGCAGTTTTCAAGAACACCAGTATATGCAAATTAGTTTTACAACGTCTAACACTGGCTTGCACCAACCATTTTTAACTCGGTGTTACGTTAACTCGGTGTTAACAAGAGATAACCCGCAGTTAGACCGTTGCACCAAATTAGGTTAACGTAACTCGGTGTTAACCTTAAGGTTAACTCGGTGTTAAACACCAAAAAGTTAACCCTCAGCGGGAGTAGGGTTAACCCTTATAGCGCCACTATTTTTAAGGATATTACTGTTATTTCTATTGCTGAATTAAATTCTATGGTAAAATATAGGTGCTGAGTGATAATTGAATAAATGAGTGATTAGGACGATTCGGAAAGAGCTTCCACAAATTTCTCAATTCCTCAAAAATTACTTTGACCCCTTCGACAGCTATGATGACTCTTGAAACGAAGGCTCCTTTCAGAAAGGACATTGAGGTAAGGTTTACATGGCATTAATTCTACAGTGCCCTTCCAGATCATTGTATTTCATTGTATCAAGTCCAGTACAAAAAAGATTCTGTTAACCTTATTCTCCAGCCGATAACACCGAGTTAAATGAATGGCTATAACCGCTTCCGGATTGGATGGAAACTGTTTCTGGCTACCTACGGATTGGCTAACCCTCTATTAAAAGTTAACTCGGTGTTAACCTTCAGGTTTCGTAACCCTGAGCTGAAAAGCGTTGGTGCAGAGGGTTAGGGTTAACCTTAACCATAAGGTTTACTCGGTGTTCTGTAACCTGCTGCACTCAGGGTTAACTCGGTGTTAACCTTAACCTTAATCTTATTTGGTGCAAACGAGCGTAAGATACAATTCCTTATTAGCAGCCAGACCGATGTGTTGCAGCTTCTAATGTTCTCTGCGCTCTGGACAAAAACGTGGTCTAACTTCATGTTAGACGACTGCGCTTTTCGCTTTCAAGTTTTCAGTTTTCAAGTATATATTCCTGAATTAAAATATGAAATGCCTTATTTATACTATTTAACGATGTTCATAGAGGGTACGTTTATTCAGGCAACCAGCTAAACCGGTGTGAGGGGCCCAATTTCAAAGTGCCTAGACAGAAAACAAATATCTTAAAAGTATTAAAATAGAAAACTGATGTCAAACAGTAAAAAAACTAGCTACGAATTTGGAGGTGATTTTAAAAGACCGGAGCCGATATGCTCATATTGGCTTAATCCACGTTTTGTCTAGGATGTTGAAAAAAGGCTGCTTGAGTGAAAATATTAGAAAAACGCAATATTTAAGCTAAGATTTGCTAAAACTTTTCAAAACTTGAAAGACACGGTCCGGATCTCCTGAACCTTTCCAGGTTACGCCCCTGCTAAGCAGGCAACTTAAACGGTACTTTGCTAAATGTACAAATAATTCCAGTTGTAGCGCTGCTACCAGGGCTGGTGGACCAAGAAGAGACCGAGGACAAGCCCGAACGGGAGGCGTTAAGCACCCTCGTACCCACGAAACCAGGACCTAGAAGAGAAAAGGGAAGAGGAAGGTTCAGCTTTTCACTCACCATTGA
Source organism: Trissonchulus latispiculum (assembly GCA_030248195.1). Taxonomy (NCBI): domain Eukaryota; kingdom Metazoa; phylum Nematoda; class Enoplea; order Enoplida; family Ironidae; genus Trissonchulus; species Trissonchulus latispiculum. The sequence continues at coordinate 13,102 of JASAND010020865.1, read as the reverse complement.
AAGTAAAGAATTGGCCCAGCCGTGTTTCGAACCACGGCCCTTCTGACTCCGGAGCAGACATGCTAACCATTACCAACTACACCACAGGGCCATCAGCTGAACTCCCATATCAGGCTTATCAATCTTTCCTATGCCTGCTTCCCTTACATCTCCCCCGGGTTTCAATTAAGACGCGTCCCGTGGCGTACTCAACTCGGAATCGAACCGAGAGCGCATCCAGCGCAGGGCACTCTGAGCCCAAGGGATCCGTGCTCCCACGACACACGTTCTTATGTAGCGCTTCTACCAGGGCTGGTGGACCAAGAAGAAACCAAGGACAGGCCCGAACGGGAGGCGTCAGGCACTTTCGTACCCACGAAACCAGGACGTAGAAGAGAAAAGGAAAGAGGGAGGTTCAGCTTTTCACTCACCATTGAAAGTAAAGAATTGGCCCAGCCCCAGCCGGGTTTCGAACCACGGCCCTTCTGACTCCGGAGCAGTCATGCTAACCAACTACGCCACAGGGCCATCAGCTGAACTCCCTTGTCAGGCTTATCAATCTTTCCTATGCCTGCTTCCCTTACACAGTTCAGCTGCTGGTCAGTCAGATTCACCTAGTACCTAATTTTGTGATTTAAGCATTCATCATGTTCAGCTGCTGAATGACACCCCTTTTAGGGGTCGTCATGTTAGATTATTGCAATGCCTTTTAATAAAACTATTTTACAAGATTACAGTACTTCGCCCTCTTTGGTTGAAAAAAGGACTCGCACACTAAGCAATACATGAAGATAGAGCCCAATCCGTTGCAGAGCTGCAAACCATGTACAAATCATAGACAAGTTCCGTGTAAGTTCTTCCACCTCCAGGTGGAGGTGGAACAAAAATTATTCAGTAGTGTGACAGACGTGTGCTGGTGATTTCAGGCATTAAGAGGAGCCCATGGTCATGTGGCGGAGACAAAATAATAAATAAGACAGTATATTTCGCTGACTTACACAGTTTCAAAGGAGAAATAACTTTCAGGAGATGGAAGCGCTCCCAACCTATGGTAAGACAATTCCCTTTAACTCTCAAGTTACGAGTACAATCTCTTAAGGTTTATCTCAATGTGAGCACTGTCATAGAAAACTTACAAAACCATGGTGATAATCAAAAATAAAAATATATCGTAAAATCACAAATGTTCTAAAGGGAATGAAGCTTAATTCATATACTTTATTATTTAGAGAAAATTTAATTTGATTTTTACAGTGGACAAACCATTTTTTCAATATTAACAGAAGGAGCAAGATCATAACCAAGGATGCACGACTCTATTCCGCAGTCCGCCAGCTTGTCAGCGAAGTGGCCATATTGATCTTTTGAACCTTCCTAAAATATTTTGTTTGTTACGTCATTTTTGAGAGCATTCGCCATAGATTCGTTTTATGATAATAATAATTAATAGATTAGTAATTATAATATTAAAATAGCTAGAATACAATATTATTATATTATATGAATACCTATTTATTTATTGCTAACACTAATAAATAAATAAAACTTCATGCAGTTCAGACATGTGTGATCAGTATTTTCAACCTGTAGGTTTGGAACATAAGTGCACAGAAACATATAATTTTACATTCTTACCATCCAAAGGCCACCGTGAACAAAAATGAGCACAGCCTCTACTCGACCATCAGGTGGACAATAAAAATCTACTTTTTCTCTGGGAGTTTCACCATAGCTGACGTTAAAGTTGCACTTTAATCTCTCTTCAGCTAACCTCCTTCCAGCTGACAGGACAGTACAAAAGTTGTGGACTGCCTATGAAATGAAAGATAGCATTAAGTTTCATTCCGCTGGAGAGGAATATATTCCCCAGGTTTATTGTATGTAATGCATGTGTGTTGTTAAAATTCTCCAATTTCTCCTCTATCTAATTAATTACCTAGTATTTTTTAGAGTCAACCAAAATCAACTAAAGCAGCGGTGTGAGCAATTGAAAAATTGTATCGAAAACTCTTCCTGAAGTTTCATTTAGTGTTATGGTATAAATCTTCTTAAGTTAAGCAATGCTCCCTAGCGTTATTTATAACTCAAATACTGGCATGTGTACTCGTCTCAAATGCATTTGACTCGCTACTTAGCTACTGCTGCCGAACTGCACTGCTGAGGGTAATGGTACCTAACTAGCCATGCCGAAATGCACTGATGAGGGTAAGGGTAGCTAACTAGCCAATCAAATGCATTGAAATCGCAAGTTCAAACGCATATAAACACACGTTTAACAACGCTAAGCTGAGCCTCTCGAGATCTTAGGGGTCACCTTATATACATAAGTTTGACATAAGGTAGACAATAAGCCAGTCAGACTGCGTTTAGTACAAACGCATTTAAACACATGGTTGCCAGTCTTAACCGTGAGTTAACCGTTAAACCCCCCCCCCCCCCGAGATTTTGGCGTTACTGTGCCGAGCATCTGACAGGCTATTTGCACTAGGAATGGTACGGTGTCGTACTCCTCTAATCGTACTCTAGCCTATTCGTTCCTGGAAACACCATTAGGAAATTGTCATCCAGTGGCCCAGGACAGGAGCAGAGTAATGGTTAGACATAATCCTATCAAATCCATTAAAAGCATTTTTCTTCCGTTTAGCTGACACAGTCTCTACATAGCAGAACACTACGAGTGGTGGATTGCAATAAGATGATTTTTGGACATCTTATATATTTCGCTGCCTAAGTTAGCCCTGACAGCTCCTTGCGCCTCCAGTCTTTAGATATTCCCCTACAACGTGGTGCTAACGAACGGCAGCTTAGGAAATAAGTCTTTATCTGCGCCAACAACACTTCACGTTCCAACATTCTTGTGTGTAACGACACTGACGCGTTAGTAAATTCAAGCTATTCAAAGATTTTGAATTTCTAATACCTTTGCAGGATCACCAATTTTTGTCCAATGAGAAGCCGAAATCTTGCAGTCATCTTTCGTATAGCCGGAAAATCCGTGGCAACAACCAGCAGAAATGTTCTCCACAGGCATCGTGATCTGTGATATATTGTGTAAAAATTTCTAAATTTTCCTGATGTTAAAAGTCCAACAACTTTGGAATGAAAAGCATATTAGAGATTCGAGATTTAAATAAAAAGCAAATTAGTTATGTCAACATTTGAGGAAGGATTTTCATTATTTTCGTTCACTTTTTCATCAGCTCCACTCACCAAAGGGATTCATCATCAGGATCTGGTTGGAGTAAAATGTTTGGCTTTGGATATGGGGATCACTGATATTGTAGACAGTCGTACTTTATTTATTGTCTAGAAATTTGTAATAAAACGACTTGGATTGGGGTCGTAAATTCCTTCACACAGAGGGTCAGACAGCGAGAAGCTGAAGATCATCTCTTAGGTCTAAGGACTAAGCTAGCCTAGTGTGAGTCTAACCTAATCCAGACAGTCAGCCCTATGGTACATGAGTTCACTATTACCTCCTAAAAATTGCCAAAGGGACAATTCAGGTGTTTGACTGTCACCCACGGATCGGCACCAGGGGTCACTGCGCAGACGAAAATACCTTAAAGTCAGTAGAATTCTCACACTCACGGACAAAATAAGATACTCAATCTGAGACCATTTGAGTTTCTAGCACCCGTGTCAAGCGCATAAGTGAAGAAGTCATCAAATGATAAATTAATTAATTGGTGAACAATTTGATGAGTTAATTTCAAATCAACAAGTTACCCCTTAAAAGGGGAATAATACCGCCGTAGAGTTTGGGATTTATGTGTTCAACGTTTTGTTTGTTTTCATCATACTGTTCACAGTATGATCATAGTGTACGGTGACTTTAGCTTTTGACTAAAGTTTCAACTCCCCGACATTTGCCGTCTCTGAGACAAAAGAATGGGAGTATTTTATTGTCATTTGCCACTGCCAATTGTGAAACTAAAATTATACCAGAAGAAGGATTCGATCTGTGTCAGGATCAGTGCCAAGCGGACACCCTAGCCACTACACTACTCTGACTATAGCAATTTTATAGAGTAAACTGCGAGAGAGAAAGTTATGATTTATCTATATATGTTTATTTTAAACAATTTATTTTATCTAAATTCTAAAGCAAAGCAAACGCTAATGAAATAAATAAAGTGCAAGCTCAAACTCAGTCTTAGCACAGGAAAATTGTAACATCAGTTTTAGCTATTTATTGATCTCTTAGTTAAACCTCTGCCAATCAAGTTACAGTCAAATAACGCCCGATTTTCGGTAGTATGAGAAAAGGCAGAGGATGATCGTTTGCAAAACAATTTACAGGGCGTTGAAAATGAACTAAATCGACTGTAATGATGCTCTAAAAATTGCAAAATCTTAGAAAAATTGTTGGGCAAAAAAACCTGCGTAACGGGGACATGTGTTGAAGATAGGACAGAAATCCTCCGCGCCAAGCAATTTACATGCAAAACATATGAATTCAGATGGGTCAACCCATTACAAGTATACCGCCTCCGGCGGTATAAAAACAAGCCTTCTATGCTCAAACAGGGCTGGCATACTCCAGATGAGGCCTAACAAAAGTTTTGTACATCTGGGCCCTGTTGCATATATAAAAGCTAACAGTCTAACACTGTTAGACTGTTAAACTGTTAGACTGATATTAACAGTGTTGAACTTTTGCGTTGCATAAAACTACTGTTAACGAGTAGGCCCCAAAAGGGGCAGTATTCCTTTGTAGACCTGTTTTTATTCAATTGCAGAATTGTCTTTGTCGCAAGGTCTTTTAAGCGTTGGAAGTTGCAGCTTTGGTTTACAATTTCACTTGAATAAATACCTTTATTTCTTTTGATATTGAACTACTGTTATCATTTGAAATATCTCACTAAATGTTATTGCTTTCTTACCAGACCAGGCTTTCCTCAGCATAGTACAATACAATTGGTTAGCTAGCGATGGAACCGGGTCACCGGTTCACCGGGTCACCGGGTCAGATCGGGTCACTTTTTGGACCGGGTCACCGGGTCACCGGGTCAAGAGCTTCGACCCGGCCTTGACCCGGTTTTCTGAATTTACCTCAAATTTTAGAAATTTTTGGCTTACCAAACTAAAATTATAGGTTAAATTTTTGTTCGATGTACAATATTAATTTGCTTTTCTCTACATTTTAGTCTTGAGCACTTTCGCAGCTTGAGTTTATTTGAATCTGTCAGTTTCTGGCAAATTATTGTTTAGCTTTTTAGTTTTAGCTTTATAAGTTCCATGATTATTGCATAACTCTATTTAATACAATGTGGTTTGCAGTTTATTTTCGCAACCAAGGTAAACGTTAAAGGTAAATGAACATTTTAATTTGATTTACCTCGCTACGTAATGAAAACCAAATTTTTGTAAGTATATACTCCGTGTTTTTAGACAACTACTCATATTAGACCCTGCAAAATTCGCAGACGGAATTATTGGCTTTGCAACTAATTTCTGCATAAATTTAGAAAATGCTACAGCTATTCTATTAAATGCATTTCAAGGAAACCTAGAGCAAACATATGTCTGTCATAGTTATTCTTTTCAAAGTGGTTGCGGAACATGGACGCCAAAAATTTAGCGTTTTTAAGAAAAATCGAAAATTTTTTGCAACTTTTGGAATTTTCTGGAAAACCGGGTCACCGGGTCACCGGGTCACCGGGTCAGGGCTCAACCGGGTCACCGGGTCACCGGGTCAAGCCTAAGTGACCCGGTTCCATCGCTACATCATCGGGTTCAGCAGTGTAGCTGTAAACTTTATTCTTCCAAATAAAAAGAAAACAAAATATTTGTGCATAAAATTTCCATTACTTTTCATTCTACTGTTTATTTTTCCCCAATTCTTAGTGAACTCTGTTGTCATCAGGGAGTCAGGCCGACGTCTAATTGCCTAATGCACCGTGATAGCTCCCAAGCTACACTGGTGCTAAAAATCTGCAATCGTTTAGATTGCTGACAGCCGAAGACTGCGCGAAGGCTTTCAGTTCTGCCGCTTAAATAGGCTCCAAAATCTAATTAGCATAATCCGAATGCAAAAAATCTGACCTAAGCTAGCCCTGTGTTGAAGATAGGGCTTCTGAATAGAGAAATGACTCACAGTGTACTGAACATACAAGTTTCCTTTTTATACATTCCTGCTCCAGCAGGAATAAAAAGATGCTAATTTTAACAGTGTTTTATCAGTCCAAATAATAGTCTACACACCAAACAATAGAAATTCCATCAGTCCATTTAACAGTCTACACATCAAGTAATAGGAATCCTATCAGCCTGTTTAAGGCTCTGTGCATGTAATGGAATCTCTTATAAATATTAATGAAATGAATCTTAATCATATTTTATATATCAATTAGGGAAACTGTTTGTGACGTAATTATTTTGTTCGTTTAGTAATACTCAGAGTCTTGGTGATAATGCTACTTGTCGGCTTTTTAGTAAAGAAAAGGTGAACCTACAATAAGCCTTACCTAAAAAATAAAGTTGGTATTCAGACAATTTTGACAATTCAAAATTCATATTTTGTGGCTCTTGCATGTTCCTTTAACCAGACATAGCCTTAAACTTTCCATAAATGGCCATTCTAATCAACATTATTTGAAATTAGCAGCTTAATTTGAGTTTTAACAGTGTCAAAAGTTTGTTAGACTATTAGACCATTTTTAACAGTTTAATATCAACAGTGTTGAGTTTTATGCAACAAACACTGTTAAAACAGTGTTAAAAGGACTGTTATAACACTGTTAAAAACAGTCTAACAGTCCCTTAATACTGTTAGGTTTTATGCAACGGAAAACGCTGTTGAACTGTTAGACTGTTGGACTGTTAGACTGTTAAAAGTTTTATGCAACAGGGCCCTGGAGCAGGAATTTGTATCACGACACTTGAAATTTCTGAAATTGGCTCAAATGACTCTAATAGCTTTACCAATAACCTTATCACGATGAGCATTAAACTTTAGGTCGGAAGTGAGCAAAACACCAAGGTCTTTGATCCGTCAAACTTCTACAAGTCTAGACGTACCCATGCTTACATGAATAGCTGTTGGCGGCGTACCCAAAATAAATAACATACATTTCGGTACCGAAAACTATAATTGAGCATTATCTCCCCAAGCTACTATGTAATCCTGGTTCTCTTGAAGCTTATTAACTTACACTGGATTGCACCAAAACAGATAATCCTTAGCTTGAAATTATCTCGAGATTACTCGAAATTAGCTGAAGATTATCTTCAGCGAAGCATTGCACCAACTAAAGTTAGAGATAATCGTGAGCTCGAGATAATCTCCAACCACTGAAATTTCAATCCTAACCCCGAGTAGGATTAATTCAGGATAATCTCGAGGTTTCCATTAGAGATGCCTGAATTTGATTGTTTGATTTCCATGAGCATTTTGTTCTATTTTGACAACAAGTTTTGAACATTTTATAAACATCATAAGCACACTTGACAAAGATACTTTTACAATGGTAAATTAAACAGTACACAATGGTTAATTAAACTAATATATTCAAAAATATTTTAATTTTGTCCATATACAGAAATGAAAAATATGTTTTTACATTAATCAAATATCTTTGTGTTTGATTTTCCAAAAAATCCTTATTTAAAATGCTAAAACTGGATAAAATGATCAAACCCAATATATTCCTGGCGGATGCCACCCAATTTAATGTCATTTTGTAGTCGACAGATACCTTCAAATTTGAAATTGTCACGTTTTAAAACAACCGAAAAGTTTTATCATGATTGGTGAAACTGTTCATCACATGACACGAAAACAGAATTTGATTGGTTAATCCTTAACTCGAGATAATCTCGAGCTTAAGCTGTAGATCTGATAATCTCGAGCTAATTTTGGTTGGTGCAGCAGATAATCTCTAACTCAGACTTAGAGATAAGCTACAGCTAATTCAATCTTGAACTTGAAGATTATCTCTAGCTTAAGCTAGAGATAATCTTTATGTTGGTGCAAACGGGCGTTAAGTTAACTTAACTTGTTTACGGTGATACAGAGTTGTGCATCATCGATGAAAAGTTTAATGGCACTATGCCGTATATCCGTCATTAAGTCATTAATGTTAACGAGAAAGAAAATAGGTCCAAGACTCCAATAGAGACAGGTTTCCACGATGAAAGTTTGGTATTTACTCTCACTCGTTGTTTTCTATCCTCCAAGTAATTTTGGAACCATTTTAACAAACTTCCTCGAACACCACAAGATCTCAGTTTTTGTAGTAATTCGCTATGAGGAACTGTGTCAAAAGCTTTCTGAATATCAAGATAGGCAATTATTTTACAACCTTTAGTATCAAGAACTTTACCCCAATTTACCAGACATTGCAAGAGTTGTGTAACTGTTGACTTTCGACTAAACCACCGTGCCGGTGCTCACTAAGGATTTTATTTTAACTAATAAGTTTAGTAGATGTGGCTTAACACATCTCTCCAAATTTCGCATAGCACAAGTTACACGAATACGTCTATAATTCAAAGGATCAGTTTTAGACCCCCTTATGTTTATAAATAGGCACAAGGTCAGCTACTTTCCATTCAAAGGGTATGTGTGTAGTGTGAAGAGAAAGATTGTATAATACTAGTAATACAGGTGAGAGCTCATTAGAAGCTTCCAGTAAATTTAGGTGGCATTCTGTCAGGACCACAACTTACTTTTGCCTGTAGGTCTTTATTATGCTTTAACACCTCCTCATTTAAGGTGGTGATTCCTTTTTGGCACATATTGTTATGTGGCGGCGTAAATCAAGACGACATTTGATGAAACTTTCCGAAATAAGGTCTTTTAGCGTTCTAACACCCTCCACCTCCACGCAATCCCGATTCAAAAATTCGAGATTTCCGGTCAGAGTGGTTTTTCCCAATTTCTGAACGTTTGGCAGCTGCTATACAGTTATGACTATATTCATTCGAAAGATCTCAATGAGCTTCATATTTTTGCTTTTTAAAGCAAGTTTCTACCTTTTCTCTACCGTGAGATATAGCCGATTTGCTTGTTCTGGCGTCGAAAACTTGTCATTTTTGCAGAAATCAAATAATCCAACATTTCTTGAACTACGCAATCAAACTAACGGCGTCGATCTGAAGGTCTCACAGGGACAAATTATCCGACGCATGATCGTCTTCCAACTACTATCCTGTAGGCTGCTATCATAAAAAATGTAGTTTTTGCAAAAATACGACCAATTTTTTCCAAAGATTGTGGAGCATTCACCATGCAATCTGGAGGGCTGCTACTAAACAAATGTGTTCTGCACAAATATACCCAGGGACGATTTTGTAGTTGCCCCGATTGCTGCTTTCTAGCTAAAGTAATCGCTTGACAAATTTGGAAAAAGTAGGCAAAATACAGGTTACGCACACATTTCAGCTTATTTCTCTATAACGAAGAGCGATTTCACAATAAATAAAAATCGTACCCAGCTATTTGATGGAGGTATCGAGTGATACAACCGATGTCTCGCGAAAAAATTTACTTGAGTCTGCAAAAATTCTGGAAATTTATACTTCTTCTAAAAATATTTTAGAAAAGCAACATTAGTTTCGTGGCATGCATTGAAACGAGAAGATGTCAAGCTACATTTTGATATAAAAATGGCTTCTTAACTCCAAGTAATGAAGGAGTAATAATGGTGCAAACTTTATGTGACCAAAGGAAATAATCACCTTAAGAGTAAAAGATCCTCGAGTAAATTTTGCTGCTGAAAGTTAACCTGAATAGGTCTGCCGTCGTCGATTGTAAATACACTACAGAAAGCGTTATTGAATTTTTCAGATATACTTATTTCATCGGTAATTAAGACATAATTGCGCTTTAACACAGGTGTGCTATAACGACCACAAAGTTTACCATTGACAAATTTCCAAATCTCTCTTTCTCTCTCTCTCGCTTAGACTTGACCCCAAAAAATATATACTGTAAGGGCACAAATATATTAAATTTTATTACCGTATTCTCGCGCTTAAGGGAACACCCACTTAAGAGAACATGTTCTCTTAAGTGAACGTGTTCTCTTAAGTGAAATCGGAAAAAAAATTTGGTTTTCACCAAGTGGGCGATGCAAATCAGGGTTCAAAATGTTCATTTGTCTTTAACGTTTAATTTCGTTGCGAAAATAAATTGGAAATAATACTGTACCAAATAGAGTTATGCAATAATCATCTTTTTAATAAAGCTAAAACTAAAAAGCTGTAAACAATAATTTGCCAGAAACTGAACAGATACCAATACAACTCTTTTTGCCAGAAAGTGTTCGGGTCTTAAAAGTAGAGAAAAGCAAATTGGTCTTGCACATCGAACAAAAATTTAACCTATAATTTTAGTTTGGTGCAAGCTTCAAAAATTTCCAAAATTTGGAGGCAAATTTTGAAAACCGTTTCTACATCGGGTCGAAGCTCTCGGATTCTGGTGACCCGGCGTGACCCGGTCCAAAAAAGTGACCTGATCTGACCCGGCTACCTGGTGAAACCGCGACCTGGTTCCATCGCTTGCCAACGCAATCGTGGCCGTGCCACGTGCTGAGAAAAGCTTCGGTCTCGGTAAGAAAGCAATAACATTTAGTCAAACACTGAAAATGATAACAGCACTTCAATATCAAAAGAAATAATGTGCGGCAATATATTTTGCGAAATTGTAAACCGAAAAGTTGCAATTTTCCAACGCTCAAAAGACATTGCCGACAAAGACAATTCTGCAACCCCACGAAAATAGGGAATTCAAAGGAATACAGGAAATTTCTAGTAACTACTCGTTAACATGAGGTTTTACGGCAACGCAAAAGTGCAACACCATAAAGCAACACTGCTCCAACAGTTTAACAAATCCAACAAAAAGTTAAAATCGTTAACTTTTATATAGTGCAACAGGAAGTCCAGATGCTCAAAACTTTTGTTTTGCCTCATCTGGGGAGTAGCGCCTGTTCTGTGCCGTGTGGAGAAGGGTTCTTTCAGAGACGCTCGGAGGCGGTATACTTGTAATGGGTTGACCCAATTCGGAATCTCATACGTTTTGCATGTGTGTTCGCTTGTGCGCGTAAAAAAAACGTCCTATCTTCAACACATGTCCCCGTTACGCAGGTTTCTTTTGCCCAACAATTTTTCTAAGATTTTGCAATTTTTAGAGCATCATTACAGTGCGATTTAGTCTCATTTTCAACGCCCTGTGGGAAATTGTTTTGCAAACGGATCATCCTCTGCCTTTTCTCATACTACCGAAAATCGGGCGTTATTTGACTGTAACTTGATTGGCAGAGGTTTAACTAGTAGAGATCAAGTAAGGATGGAGACTAAAATTGGTTATGTTTTTTAATTTTTCCTGTGCTAAGATTCTGATGTTTGAGCTTGCACTTTATTTATTTCATTAGCGTTTGCTTTTGCTTTTTTTTAGAATCTTAGAATAAAATAAATTGTTTAAAATAAACATATATAGATAAATCATAACTTTCTCTCGCAGTTTAATCTCTCTTCATAAAATTGCTATAAAATAAAGTCAGAAAAAATGTAGTGTGAGTGAAGGTTGAGGGTGTAGCTTGAAAAAAAAAAAAAAAAGCACTGATCCTGACACGAGATCGAAGGGAATCCTTCTCTCAAAATGGTATAATTTTAGTTTCACAATTGGCAGTGGCAAAAAAAACCTGCGTAACGGGGACATGTGTTGAAGATAGGGACAGAAATCCTCCGCGCTCAAGCGAATTTACATGCAAAACATATGAGATTCAGACGTGGGTTAACTCATTACAAGTATGTCATTTCCGAGCATAAGGGAAACAAGCCTTCTATGCTCAAAACAGGGCTGGCACTACAACCCAGATGAGGCTTAACAAAAGTTTTGTACATCTGGGCTACCTGTTGCAATATAGGGGAGCTAACAAGTCTAACGAAATGTTAGATCTGTTAAACTGTTAGATCAATGATATTTAACAGTGTTGAACTTCGGTGTTGCAGTAAAACCTACTGTTAACTATTAGGCCCCATAAAGGGGCAGTATTCCTTTTGTAGACCTGTTTTTATTCAATTGCAGAATTGTCTTTGTCGACAAGGTCTTTTAAGCGTTGGAAAGTTGCAGCTTTTTGGTTTACAATTTCACTTGAATAAATACCTTTACTTTTTCTTTTTTTTTTTGATATTGAACTACTGTTATCATTTGAAATATCTCACTAAATGTTATTGCTTTCTTACCTAGACCTAGGCTTTCCTCAGCAAGTAGTACAATCACAATTGCGTTAACTAGCGATGGAACCGGGTCACCGGTTCCACCGGGTCACCGGGTCAGATCGGGTCACTTTTTTGGACCGGGTCAAGCCGCATCACCGGAGTCATAGAGCTTCGACCCGGTCTTGACCCGGTTTTCTGAATTTACCTCTAAATTTTAGAAATTTTTTATCCTTCCACCAAACTAAAATTATAGGTTAAATTTTTGTTCGATGTACAATCACACTTGCTTTTCTCTACATTTTAGTCTTGAGCACTTTCGCAGCTTGAGTTCTATTTGAATCTGCTCACTTTCTGGCAAATTATTGTTTAAAGCTTTTTAGTTTTAGCTTTATAAGTTCCATGATTATTGCATAACTCTATTTAATACAATGTGGTTTGCAGTTTATTTTCGCAACCAAGGTAAACGTTAAAGGTAAATGAACATTTTTAATTTGATTTACATCGCTCACGTAATGAAAACCAAATTTTTTGTGGGCAGAAATTCGTGTTTTTAGACAACTACACATATTAGACTCCTGCAAAATTCGCTAGACAAAGAAATTATTGGCTTTGCAACTAATTTCTGCATAAAATTTAGAAAATGCGGCAGCTATTCTCATTAAATGCATTTCAAGGAAACCTAGAGAAACAAACATATGTCTGTCATAGTTATTCTTTTCAAAAGTGGTTGCGGAACATGGACGCCAAAAATTTAGCGTTTTTAAGAAAAATCGAAAATTTTTTGCAACTTTTGGAATTTTCTGAAAACCGGGTCACCGGGTCACCGGAGTCACCGGGTCAGGGCTCAACCGGGTCACAAAGTCACCGGGTCAAGTTTTTGCGACCCGGGATTCCATCGCTGGCACATCATCGAGGTTCAGCTAGTGTGGAGTTGTAAACTTTTTCCGGATTT
>JASAND010020864.1:0-103878 GCA_030248195.1 Trissonchulus latispiculum | reverse complement strand
CGGACTTTTGGATTTCATTTTCCCGGTTTTTCCCGGTTTTTCCAGGTTTTTCAGACCCGTTTTCCCGGTTTTTCTTCCGTTCCAGTAAATGGCAGTAAATTTAGAAGAATATACGTAATTATAGTGACGATTTTGTCTATTTTGAACCCATTTTGAGCATTTTAGCTATCGAACGCAGTATTATACAGTTTGATTTACCTGAAATTCAAAGCTAGCAAAAATCTGATACCAAAAACAAGCTTTAGATCACGAGTGCTGTGCTACCAGACTACTCATATAAAAAATCTTGGTACTGTTGCAATGCAAAATGGAAAAGAATACAAACATTGTCTTTTCCAGATTATATACCCCCACCACTCAAAATTTTTTAAAAGTTTACCAATTGAGCTGAAATTTATCTTTTCGAACACGCAGAGTTCAAATCGCAAAATTTTTCGATTTCCCGAAATTCGATAGTTTTTCGATTCGCAAGGGGGAACCAAGGGAAACCGAAAAATTTATTGTCGCCGATTTTACTGAAAAGTTGCATACAGGGTCTTCAGGGGCGATGAGCACGAATCTGAAATCTGTTTTTCGATTCACCTATTCGTTAGCTCAACATAAGCTTACACCTTAAGCTTACAACATTAGCTTATATATATATCAAGCTAACGAAAAGCTGAATGGGAAAACGGTCTTCAGATTCGTGTTCAGCGACCCAGAAAAGAAAAGCTTTCAGCTCAATTGTGGTCAAGTTTTAAGAATTTCGAGTGGGGGGGGGTAATCTGGAAAGACCCCAAAAATTAATTGCTATTTTGAAATTGGGGTATTTTGTTTACTATATATAGTTTTTATTTTGTGTAATTCAAATCTTTCTGCTCGTCAGGGACGGTCAGCCACAAATCAACAGCAAAAAACAGTTTTTGGAAAAATATATACCGTCTGGTCCCATAGGCGATCCGCGATATTTAAGTTGGAAAAATTTTGAAAAATCACTGTAAGAAGATATTATATACGTTACTTGAAAGGAATGAAACGCATAAAAATATATACGCATGAAACTTTGCTAGATCTGAAAAAATTTAGAAAATGCGTTAAAACGGACAAAATTCGGCGTTGTCTCAAAAAAATTGGACTTCATAAAATTTTCATTTATTTTCTGAACATGATGTTTATTTGGCGAACGTCAAAAATAGATTTCAGCTTCAGCTTTTTTGATTTCAGGGTGTGTATATACTATTTTCATAATTTTGGAAGAAATTTTACTTTGTTGGCCTGCCCGCGACTCGCTTGTAGTAAAGCATTCTTACCTATATCAGCGGTCCTATAACCGCGACTAGCTTTCCATACTGTTCGAGGGGTCTGGGAGGCCAGCGCATCCAGAAGTTAAAGAAATTTTTTGTTTTTTCAATAAAACTATTCTTTAATCCTTTAATTCTTTTCATTTTGACGAGCCAAGAAAATTTTTAGAAATTTAGACATTTTTAGGGAGAATTAGAATTTTTCTACAAAAACGGAGTTTTTTGATTCGTTTATTGCAAAAACTGAAGAAAAACCACAAATTTATTTCCGCAATAAATTTTTCCGGAAAAATCCATCCGTCACTGTTCGCATTAGCTTGATCAACTGACACTTAAGCATAGTTAATACAACAATATTATTAAGGTTATTCGTGCACTTTTTTGAAAATAATAGGTCAAATTTAGGAATTGTGCGGGAGGACAAGCTAGGCTTCAACATCTAGTTAGCTCGCATTCGTTTGAAATTTCTAAAAGTAATACTTTTTTAGAATAATTATTTTGGCGGAAGCAGGCAAGCTGCCTCAAAATGTGTGTAACATATATATATGTTTCAATTTCTGAGAAAATTCTGTACCATTCATCCAATTAGAATCCTGAAAACCAAATGAAGTGACAAAAATTAAGATAGGAATTAAATCAAATTTGAAATTTGAAAATCGGCCTTATCGTGAAGAAAGTAGTAAGAACTAAAAGAAATGCAAGTTTCGGGGTAAAACGTGAATTTTTTTAAAATTTAAACAGAATTCGTTAAACTTGCACCAAAAATACAAAAAATTTCTCTGACTTTCTCATTTTCCCGGTTTTTCCCGGTTTTTCCCGGTGCTTCACGATTTTCCCTGATATTCCCGGTTTTTCCCGGTTTTTCCCGGTCGCATGAACCCTGTGTTGAACCAGCTGAACCAGATGAACCAGGCGAGATACCGTTCAGCGACTCCGAGTTACTATATATGGGTACCACCAAAAGGTCGAAAAACGCTATTTTAGACGACTGTTTTAGTTTTCGGACTTTTTTCTTTTTTTTCCATGGGCCGTTTGAAAATCGGTGTGCGCAAAAGTCGACTTAAAAAGGACCAAAATGGCACCAAAATGGCAAAACGTCGGTTGTTCCATTTTTGACCACCTGTAAAAATCGACCCAGAGCAAAATTCGGAAATCAAACATAAACTTGATCTGCACTAATATACAAGTAATAAAAATGCTCCTCCGGAGCATGAAAAAGTAATATGGGTAGTGGTGAGGTTGTAAAATCAAGAGAGGACTAGTCTTAAAAATGCTTAATATGGGGCTAGGTTCGAAAAAAGAAGAGGACTAGGTTGTGGGCGAATTAATATGGGCACAGCTTCGCCGAGCAACCCATATTCGCGGACTGAAAAAGTTATATATTTTTATACGTACCAGTGTTCTGATTTAGTTACGGTACGTAAATAATAATAAACGAGTTTTAGCGGAAGCAAACGTTTCTTTCGATAAACTCTTAATATTTATCTACTGAGCGTTTTAACCACTTATAAGAAAAGTATATATTTCAACAATAACTTCAGGATCAGGACACTCTCCGACAATCTTCTATTTCTATTCAACCGTTAGCGTTAAAATCATAGCCTTGGTTTTTTCTCGTTGCTTGTCGTAGTCCAGCACAACCAAATTATATACTATATAGTTTACGTATATAACTGCTGGAATTGTAATTATTGACTGACATTAATTGCTTTGTATATGGCAATCGCCATGGCGAAGCGTGAAAGCCCGCGAATATGGGTTGCTCGGCGAAGCTGTGCCCATATTAATTCGCCCACAACCTAGTCCTCTTCTTTTTTCGAACCTAGCCCCATATTAAGCATTTTTAAGACTAGTCCTCTCTTGATTTTACAACCTCACCACTACCCATATTACTTTTTCATGCTCCGGAGGAGCATTTTTATTACTTGTCCTTCTGTCATTTTAAAGGTTCCCTTTAAAGGTTCCCTTTCCAGCAGTGAGCTAACGCAGATAAGGAGCTTGAACAATGCAATAGGCAGGTCAAATGTGAGCAAATGGGCTTTCATTTGATACCAAACATGACCACAGTTGAAGACTTTAAATTTGATCCACACCGGACCCATTGTGGGTGGGGCACCCACCCACAGGTCGGTGGGGCCACTTTTTGTGGGTGGCATAATGACAAAAGTTGATCGCCTCGCCAAGGGCTTTCATTTGATACCAAACTTGACCACTTTTGAAGACTTTCAATTTTGACCCACACTGACCCACAGTGCCCACCCACCCACCCACAGGTCGGTGGGGCCACTTTTTTGTGGGTGGCATAATGACAAAAGTTGATCGCCTCGCCAAGAGAAAGCAAAGAAAAAGGGTAACCTACATTTATACAGCTGAAGAAAGCAAGTATACATTTAGGTGACAGACTGGAGCTATCATTTCATGACCGCCACCATATTTGATTACACCAATAAAAAGTGAAAACAAAATTACCAACTTCCAAAAACTAAGAATCCCTGCAATAAACTAAGAAAAAGAAATTCATAACCATAATATAATAAATACGGCCATTTGATAAAGCAAGTATCTAAAGTGTAAACATAAACTTTTATTCGGGTTAAAGTGCACTCATTTGCTGACCACTCTGCCAGACTGATACTGGTAATCGGTGGGCTTCGTCAGTGGCGTACCGACTTACCAGTTACAGCTTTAGGCTTTTTGGAAAAATACGAGAAATTGTACAAAAAGTCGTTTCTGCCCTGTGGTCCCATTCACACGTGCTAGTTAGTTAACATGCGACATAAATATGCTGCTACATATTGCGGACACATTCGTGTTGAACTTTACGTCTAATTTATGCCTTTTAACAGATTTTCGAACTGCCAGCTTCAGTTGGTCTACCTCATACCCTTGACTGGTAGCCAATGCTATCAGTTTTACAGACTTACGTATAAAATTATCATATACATTACATATGTTTCCATATCTATTAATTTCCCCCATTACCACATTATAGAGACAACTCTTACTAATATTGCTACAAGCATGTGGCAACATTAGGGTTTTAAATGGAAAGTTATCTCTTTTATCAAACACATCAGTAACAAATTTACCACTATTGTCAATAGATATATTAATGTCTAAAACATCTACTTGACTAGGATCCGAGTTAACTTTATTAAGTGTAAGAGAGTTAGGATAGATATTTGGGTGTTGTTCATCAAAAACTTTTTTATCACCCACAGTTGTTATATCATCAATATATCTATAAGTATACCTTAGGTTTTCTACAATACCATAGTCTTCTGCTTTAAGTCGATCCATTATAAATCTATATTCATAATCAAATAACACTAAATTAGCAATAAAAGGTGCAGCATTAGTGCCCATAGGAATCCCTATTACCTGTTTGCATAGGAGATTCCCAACAGTGAAATACGAGTTACTTATTAGCCATTCTAACATTTCATACAAGTCGGTTTGATTAACCACGATTCCTTTTTTGGAATGATTACCCCAATTTGCAGATTTTTCATGTATTATTATCTTTCGCCCAGATTTACCAAATCCCAGTGCAATAACATTTTTCATACATGATAGAATGTCTGCATGTTGTAGGTTAGTATACAGCTTTCCAAAATCGTAAGTATACACAGACTTACAGTTATTACGTTTATTTAGCTTATTTAAATCGTTAATTATATCTCTATTATTGTCAATTACCCAGAATGGTTTGCAAAATCTTCTGTATCTCGAAATAGCGTTGCAGTAAGATCTGATTGAATTTTGAATAAGTTTTAATGCGTTGCCCAGCCTAATTGAAACTGGCTTGGTACCCGCAGTTTTTGCTGCTATAATAGTTCTGAATCCGATCGGATTTTTATGAAATTTAGGTATAATTTGCATGAAAGGCAACGTAAAATTTTGTGTTGCAGGAATACCATACCGTTCTGAATAAGAGATCTGATTTCTTATGACATTCACACATTCATTATTAACAATTTGGTAAGTCTGATTAGTTCGGTTAAATCCAACTTCATCTAGTAACTTGCTAACATAAATTTTTTTGCAGATTACAGCAAAGTTATGAGATGCTTTATCAACAGTAGTAATAACGAATTTGTCGTGATACTTCTTTATTATTGGCTGATCCAATCTAAAATGACAAGTGGTCACTTCCGTCGGTTTTGGCGATATGCCATTGAAACGAGCGTAGTCGATCTACTATATATGCCCGCGACCAAGACCCGAAAAACGCAGTTTAGAGTGAGTTTTCCCAACTTTGACCCTGGGCGAGGAACCACGGGAGCCATGCTGACCAGTGGTCACTTCGGGTGGTATCGGCAGTATGCTCATCGTTTTCAGCGACCCCGATTTACTATATATGGGTACCACCCCGAGGCCGAAAAACGCCATTTTTAGTGACTTTTAGGCCATTTCTAGTAAAAGTGGGACTTAGAAACTTTTCGCCCAAACAGGCCAAAAAATGCAAAGTTTGGGCCCATCTCCTGAAAGCTAGGGAGCAAAATTAAAGAATCCCCCTCGTCACATTCCGCGCATAGTCCGAAATATTCAAATAAAACAAACCAAACCAATCTAGCTGCTGGCCTGTGAAAAAAATCTAACACAACCGAAGTGCTACAATAGCGAAAGTCCGACTTTCCAAAAATGGCCAGGTGCCAAAATGACCAAAAAAGGTTGCATGGGAGGACCCTGCCTACCAACATATATATAATAGTACTACTAGGTACTTTTTTACTTGCTACTTGCTACTACTAGGTACTAGCCAAAATGCCCATATCGTTCCAACACTGCGCTGACATAATATGCACTTCCGAAAAGCGTTATTAACCGAGAAAAAACAAACGCACGGTAACTCCCTTTCGAAGTATTTCGTAGTTTCGTATTTCGTAAATTTCGAAGTCTGGAATTTTAACCAAAAGTATGGTGGTACTTGTAGTACTACTCGAGTACTTTACGGTGGTAACATTTTTATCCCTCCCAGACCTCTAATTAGCTGGCACCAGGCCAACACGGTCTCCAGAGGGCCGCGCAGACGCCTTTATACCCATATTATGTATGATTTGTCGATATTTGACCTTTAATTTTTGACCCACGCTGGCCACCCACCACCCACAAGTCGGTGGAGCCACGTTTTGTGGCTGGTATAATGACAAAACCTGATCGCCTTGCCAAGGGCTTTCATTTGACACCAAACACGACCACTTATAAAGACTTTCATTTTTGACCCACATCGGACCCACACGGGGCGGGGCACCCACCCACAGGCCACTTTCTGCGGGTGGTATAATGACAAAAGTTGATCGCCTCGCCAAGGGCTTTCATTTGATACCACACTTGACCACTTTTGAAGACTTTCATTTTTGACCCACACCGGACCCACTGTGGGTGGGCGCTGTGGGTCAGGGGTCACATCCACCTACCTCAGCAGTATGCTCATCGTTTTCAGCGACCCCGATTTACTATATATGGGTACCACCCCAAGGCCGAAAACGCCATTTTTTGGGACTTTTAGGCAATTTCTAGTAAAAGTGGGACTTACAAACTTTTCGTCAAAACAGGTGAAAAAATGCAAAGTTTGGGCCCATCTCCTGAAAGCTCCAGAGCGAAATTAAAAAATCCCCCTCGTTACATTCCGCGCAGAGTCCGAAATATTCAAATAAAACAAACCAAACCGATCTAGCTGCTAACCTGTGAAAAAAAGTCGATCACAACCGAAGTGCCAAAATAGCGAAAGTCCGACTTTGGGGCCTTGGCACAGAGCCAAAATTGGCCAGGTGCCAAAATGACCAAACAAAGGTTGCATGGGAGGACCCACCGACCACCAACATATCATAGTAGTATAGGACCAAAATGCCCACATCGTTCCAACACTGCGCTGACAAAATGCACTTCCGAAAAGCGTTATTCACCGAGAAAAAAAAAGCAAACGCAAACTAACTCCCGCCAAGTGCAAAAATTCGAAGTTCGGAATTTTAACCAAAAGTGGTGATACTTGTAGTACTACTCGAGTACTTTACGATGGTAACATCCCCCTCTGCCCCCCTCACACCAGGAGGCCGCACTGTCTCCAGGGGGCCGCGCAGACGCCTTTACACCCATATTATTATTATGCCCCCCACTTTTCGGGTCCCCCCCCCCACTCGACCCCTTCCCCCCCACTCGACCCCTTCCCCCCCCACTCGACCCCTTCCCCCCCACTCGACCCCTTCCCCCCCCACTCGTTCCCCCCCACTTTTTTGGGCTTCCCCACCCCACTCACCCGTCTCCAGGGGCCGCGCAGACGCCTTTATACCCATATTATGTAGGGGCGCTATCGCGCCCCTACATAATAGGTAATCAAAAATTAGTATAGAAAAATTTTTCCTATGGGCCGTTTGAATAATCGGTGTGCGCAAAAATCGCCTTATAAAGTGGTGCATTGCATTGTGTAAGTGTAAGTGATGTCGATATATGCATTAATTTAATTAATTAAATCAAGTTGCATGTTACGTATGTAATTATTAAGTATTACGAACACAACTACAAAAATCTAGTTGCAGACCCAGAGCTATGCTCAGAAATTGGTAAACTGGCAAATCCCAGCCATATTAACGTTTTAAAACCTAGTCCTCTGCTGGGTTTACTTTAGGCAAAAACAAGTGGGGGGGGGGGAGAGTGGGGGGGGGGAGCTCGAAAAGTAGGGGGGATAAAATTAGCCAAAAATGCTAAACATGCTGTATAAATAGACTGTTTTCCACATATACACTGCTATAACTATGCTTAAAAGTGCTCAAAAATCAAGTTTTAGCACCAAAAAAGGCGATTTTTCATCAAAAATTCCCGGCGAAGTCGGAACTTTTTTGAAAATTTTGACCAAAAATACTTCAAATTTGGCATTTTCTGGGCACCCTATAGTGAGTGGGGGGAAGCCCAAAAAGTGGGGGAGGAACGAGTGGGGGAGTGCTCGAGTGGGGGGGGGGGGCAAAAAAAAGTGGGGGGCGCCCCATTTTTATTCTTGTTCATTAGAAAGAGAAAAATGTTAAGCTGCATTTTTATACAGTCAAGAAAATAACAAAAATGCCCCGCAGAAAAGAGGAGAATGTGTATGTTGGCTGTGTCAGTAGATATAAAATGGGGGTCTTGCATCAGATCAGGTGCCATTCCCAGTTCAAATCTGGGGGGCACCTGATACCCTCGTATTACAAACAGGCACCTTAGCTTCAAGTGCCTTTCCCAGTTCAAATCTGGGGCGCACCTGATACCCTCGTATTACAAACAGGCACCTTAGCTTTAAGTGCCTTTCTCAGTTCAAATCTGGCGGGCACCTGATACCCTCGTATTACAAACAGGCACCTTAGCTTCAAGTGCCTTTCCCAGTTCAAATCTGGGGGGCACCTGATACCCTCGTATTACAAACAGGCACCTTAGCTTTAAGTGCCTTTCCCAGTTCAAACCTGGGGGGCACCTGATACCCTCGTATTACAAATAGGCACCTTAGCTTCAAGTACCTTTCCCAGTTCAAATCTGGGGGGCACCTGATACCCTCGTATTACAAACAGGCACCTTAGCTTCAAGTGCCTTTCCCAGTTCAAATCTGGGGGGCACCTGATACCCTCGTATCACAAACAGGCACCTTAGCTTCCAGTGCCTACCCAGCACCCTGGGTTTATTTTAGGCGAAAAAAGTGAGGGTGGGGGAGAGTCTGGCTTACTTCTAGGCCAAAATTTGGGGGGGGGGGCGATATGGGGGGGGGGGCTCGACCAAGCCCCCCCCCCCCATCGATGGGGGGCTCACCGAAAAAAAATGGGGGGCATATTTTTTGACAAATTTTTAGGTTTTTTGCGTAAAAAATGCTAAAAATCGCTAAAAAATAACTAATTTTGGGTGTTTTTTAAGCTAAAATAGTGGAAATTTAGGTAAAAATCCGGCTAAGCCGGAAAAATTTTTGAAATTTTTGGCTAAAAATGGCAATTTTTGGGGTTATGGGGGGGAGGTCAGAATTTATGGGCTTTTTATGGGGGGGCTCCTCGAATGGGGGGGAGGTCGCCGAATGGGGGCCCCCCACCCCCAGTAGAAGTAAGCCAGGGAGAGTGGGGGGGGGGGTCGAAAAGTGGGGGGATTTTCGCAAATCTTGACCAAACATCCTTAAAATTTGGCATTTTCTGGGCACCTTAGTATTCCAGTTACATACACAGATGTATATACAAATATGCGGCCGGGGGGGGGGGGGTGGCTTTTATACATCCCCACTTTTTAACGGTAAGTGATACGGTGCTGAAACTTCCCAAACACACTAAACTCGATGCGCTCTACAATTTGCGCATGAAATCTGCGCATGATTTTGCGCAGCTTCTGCGCAGCTTATTTTACAGTGTCTCCAGCCACTTTTCACACAATAGGGGTCGCTGCCGCGATCCCTATAATAAAAATGGCTTCTTAACTCCCAGGAATTAATGAATAATAAAGATTCAAAGTTGATGTCTCTAAAAGGAATCACCACCTTAAGTTGTGTTTTTTCGACTTTTACGTACCCAGGTTATTCTTTTGCTCATAGCCTTCCAGCCACCGTTTGGCCCGTAGCTCTTCAAAACTGCACAAATCTTCCCCGTTGGGATCCACGAAAAGATGCTTACAGTACATCAGCACCTCCTTAGAGGCTCGGCCACCTGAACAATTAGAACATTTTAGAACATACACATAACCGGCTCCCTTCCAGTGAAACGTAATGTTGGTTGGTCGGCGGCTGAGGCGGCGAGTTCGGGGACTGCCCTAATCTGCGGACAAAGAAAGTATTCTTCGAAAATTTTGAAGTTGAGAGGGAGGCAAACACACATGGGCATTACCTCCTACACGCAGCCTACGGCAGTGTAGGCTAACTACGCGACTACACAAGCCAAGCCGCCAGGGAGCTTTAGAAGGAGAGCATCAGTTTTAACCTAATTTCACTTTAACTGAAACCTACTTAGACATGGGCAGACTGGATTTCCTTTTCGCGAATGGGTTAAACGAGTTAAAATTAACTCGATCCTTTTCGAGAATGGGTTAAACGAGTTAAAATTAACTCGCCGAGGGCCTTTTCGCGAATGGGTTAAACGAGTTAAAATTAACTCGATCCTTTTCGCGAATGGGTTAAAAGAGTTAAATTTAACTCGCCCAGTTAAGCAGAGTTAAAATTTTAACTCTGCTGTCATTCGCGAAAAGAGTTAAAAATTAACTCTTTTAACTCTACTCTTTTCGTGAACGACACGTAGAGTTAAAAAGCTGCAGAGTTAAATTTAACTCTACCCTTTTCATGAATGGGTTAAATTTAACTCTTTTAACTCGCTCTCGCTATTTTACATTGAGTTTTAACCCGCGTCTCAGCACGCGGGTTAAACGAGTTAAAAATCTTCTATGCTTTACATTATGATCGCCACGTTTTGTGCGCGTAATAAAGCTTCAAATATGACAAGATAATTCACGCATAATTTCATTGGCTCGTTCATAATGCTTCAAAATTTACTAAAGATTTTGGCAATTTCTGCTGAATTATTTACACTAAAGCAATTATACTTAATAAAACCAAAATAGATGGATGCTTAATGTTTTAAACATGCTGCATTATGTACTCTTGGAAATACTAATTAAATAAATTTAATTAAATTAAAATTAATAGTAATTATAAGCCAGTATTAAACTCTAAATTATTTTTGCCAATTAATTGACGGCTATGATGCAAATCTGAAGTATGTATGCATGAGAGGAGAGCTGGACACATGAAAACCGAATCAACGGAACGCTACAACCAATCGAAATCTCAACTTTTTCTCTAAAGGCTAATTTTGCTATGAATAACCGAACAAGTAAAATTATAAAATTGAAAGTTACTGTAAACTTTAAGAAAAACTTAAACCTTTGGACTTTTGAAAGAACATCTAGACTAATGTACGCCAACTTAGTTGCAACTGGTGATGCTCCACAGAAGTACAGGATCAATTGTTATCCCAACTGTGATTTTAAGGGCAACCATTTCAAGTCAAATTTGAAATATCTACTGTATTTTAATAAATAAACATTTTTCTATTTAGGTTTGCTTTGTTTGCTCTGTTTTAGTATTTATTTGAAATTAAGCAAAATCGTCCATGTTTTTAAGGGGACCAAGAGAAACCGATTTTGCTGAAAATATGTACAGAGGATTTTTTATTCTCTGCCGCGGGTCTCGGCAAACGAACATGATATATACCTGTTTTTCTGTTTTTCAATGTGAGTAAATAACGAAATGAGTAAATATCTTCTTTTCTTGCTTTATTAGATATTTTATTGTAAATTTTCCAAACGTTGGGAAGTTTCTTTTTAAAAGTTCTCAACTGTCGAAAAGTTGAACATTGGGAAAGGAAAAATTAAATATTTTAACTCTTTTCACGTTATGCAGAGAGTTAATTTTAACTCTCCCAGTTTTAACTCTTTTAACTCTTTTCGCGAATGCACAGAGTTAATTTTAACTCTGCCAGTTTTAACTCTTTTAACTCGTTGATTTAAAAAAGTTAAAAACAGACAGAGTTAAATTTAGCCCTGCTCATTCATGAAAAGGGTTAAAAGAGTTCATTTTAACTCTACTCTACTCTACTCTACTCTACCCATTCGCGAAAAGGCCCCGAGTTAAGGGGGGGGGGTCCATTTTTGGCCGATTTTTCGACCATCTCCGATTTTGCTCATTTTCACATATTTTGTTGTCCGATCGGTATATTTTAACGAGTTTTTGAAATGAAGGTCGGATCTCTTACGGTTAGCGAGTAATTTCACCTCAACGTTGATGTCAGTATGTGTTAAACATAGGAAACGGAAAAAGTGGTGATTTTTTCCGTGCGCCAGAGCAATCTTGCCAACGACAAAATGGACCAATTCAACGTCCATCCTATATCATATATACGATCTCGAAGGGTGATTTGTAGGAAGCAGAATTTTAATTTAGGCCTTCAAAAATTTTTAATTAATTTTTTAAGTTTGCGAACAGCCAAATTTGACTGTTTTGCAATGGTAAAATTGGGCTGGGGGTCAGCAAGTTTGATGAAATATTCTGAAAGCTGTAAGCCCTAATTAAAAATTCTACTTCCTACAAATCACAGCTTATGACAAGACATTTCGAACGATACCAATTGATCCTGGTTACCTCTGTCCGATTTCGAGATTTCTCTGGTGCAGAAATCTCAATTTTTAGCAAAATGTAGGAAATTCCCGTTTTTTGGCAAATAACCTAGAGCTATGGCAACACAGACCTATAAAATGTTAGACTATCTATTTGCGCACGATTATTGATGACTTTAGGTCAAGTTTGGGCGCAAATGGTGCAGGTTAGTGCACCCAGTTGGTCGCTGGGGTCAAATATGGGGGTCTGACAACCATAATCTCAAAAATAGCGATTTTTCAAATTTTTCGAAATACGTTAAATTTTATATCAATCGAAAGCTCTCATTGTCGGGAACATTTTTTCTTCTTGGACCATTGCCCGCAAATGCACCAAATTCAAGTTATCGGCAGTTAAATGATTTTCGTAGTCAAGGCTTTCCAGCGTCGGTGCTATGTACTTCCTAAAATCACTAAATAAAGTCATAAAGAGACGTTTTCCCATTAAAAGCTACCCTAAGTTCTTTGTTTGCATTAGATATCAAACATACAACCGAAAAGCTCCATTCTCAAGGAAGTTCAGGTGTAAAGTGCCTTTATTTGCTGCGGCACCGCCGTAAATTCACATGTTTTCAAATTGCATGCAATTAATAGCCGGTTACTCGTTAAGTACTGAACGAAACTACTCGAAATTGAAACTCGATATGCAGGACATACGTGACAAAATTTTGTGTGAAAATCATCAAAATCCGTGACCATAAAATTTCATAAAATTTTACTCTACCCATTCGCGAAAAGACCCCTTTTCTAAAAGATCCGCGAAAAGATTATCTGAAATCCGTTTTCCGTTTCAGCTTTTCGTTAGCTCAGTATAAGCTTACATGTTAAGCTTACAACATTAGCTTATACTGAGCTAACGAAAAACGGAGTTCAGATTAGTTCTCAGCGCCCCAGAAAACCCCAGTATGCAAGTTTTCAGCAAACTTTTTGTAAAGAACAAACGACCTTTAGCAGCGCCGACAATGTTAAATTGTACACAATTGCTAACACTAATTTAGTCACTCTTAACTGTAAAACCGCCAATGTTGTATATCTGATCACTTGTGACCGGTGTGGTATTCAATACGTTGGAGAAACTAAACGTCCGTTACAGGTTAGATTTGGGCAACATATGTAGAAGATCCTTTTTTGGTAACGGTCACTCAAATTGTAAGCTCATCAACGAGCATTTTTCTAATGGTAATTGTGGAAACATGACTATCAAAATTATTGAAAAGATTAGGGACGATGTCCCCGAATCAGAGAGCTTCCGTATTCGTTTAGAACGTGAATCGTTTTGGATACGTCAACTTAAAACTAAATTTCCATATGGTCTTAACGAGAAACTACCTGGGGAAAACTTCAATCCGTGTTTGCTAACCATTCAACTGAAGATCAGATAATGCTGATTACCCAGGACATAGCCGATGGATTCCACAGCAGGCCGCCCCAACGAACTGTAATGGCCCTAATCGACTTTGCTAGGGCATTTGATACAGTGTGGCGCCCAGGAATACTAGAAAAGCTGCTCAGCTGTAACATCCCTGCTAATTTCGTCATCTGGTCTGGCTGCCGTGTGTCTCCAAAACGAACCTGGCGAAGCTAGCAACAATTGAAAATGAAGCTGCAAGAATTATTACTGGCTGCACGAAAACATCACCAACAGAAAGTACTGATGCTGGAAAGTGGCCCAGGCCGATGGAATATATGTACAGACTCCTGACGGCTAGTGCATATGAAAAATCGCTTCGAACTGCGGAAGACAATCCGGTCAGGGATCTGGCAAACGCACAGGTTCGCCCCAGACTGAAGTCTCTATCTGGGGCCGTATTCACAAAACTTAATTTACAGATAGCCCTATCTGTAACTAGGTTTAGGGGTGTTAGTTGCAGCTACTAAATAAAGCTAGTTATAATTACAGCTCATTGTAAGCTATATTTATCATTCATCTTCTTCTTCTTCTTCTGATCCTGGACCGTCTGAGCGAGCTCAATATGGTTGAGGCAGCGGGAGCCGCCTCACATCCCGGAGAAAGCCAATCACCTGGGAAGGGACCCTTGAAAGGACATCTAGAGCCGGGCTTCGCCCGAACCACCGGGACCTCTGGGTGGCGTGGGTAGGGCAATTGATGAGGAGGTGGCGTGGGTCCTCGGGTTCGGCCTGACAGTCAGGGCAGACATCAGTCTCTGCCTGCCCCACCCTGTGTTGGTAACTGCGTAGGATTGAGGAGTGTCCGTGGCAGCGCAACTGGGAGAGTGTAACGCGTTCTCTGCGAGTAAGTCCGGACTCGAGGTTTGGGTCCACTGACTTGTTGTTGTGAAATATCTGGTCTGAGTTTGTCCGCTCGTTCATCGCCTGGATTTTTCCTCGTGTCAGCCGTTTTACCGCAGCCTTAGCCGTTGTAAAGTCGATGGCGCAGGCCGCTTGGTCCATCTCAGATCCACCGGCAAAATTTTCAGGGGGGCAAAGGTGCTTCGGGGGGGGGGCGCCCCCCCGGGCGCCTCCCCCCCCTTATCTACGCCCATGGTTCCATTGAACCTGACACTGCCTCTTCGGTCAGATAAGAATTCGTGGATCCACTTCACGCAGCACATCGGGACTCCACATCGCCCCAGTTTCAGCAGAAGGGCAGGGCGCAGGACAGTGTCAAAGGCTTTGGCAAAGTCAATTAGGGCCAGGACTGTGCGCTGAGCTGGTGGCTTTCGTTGAAAGCCATCCGCAATGGATTGAATTATCTTCCCGATCTGATCTTCTGTTCCTCTCAGACCTCTAAAGCCTGCCTGTCGCCTGTCCAGCTGATTTGTTGATTCAAGGTGGAACTGTAGTCGGGCTTGTATCATGCGTTCCATCAGCTTCGCCGTGCAGCTGGTTAGGCTGACAGGCCGATAGGAAGATATGGCACTGGCAGGTTTTCCACCTTTATGGCACTGGCAGGTTTATCATTCATCATCATCATCAGTGGGGCCTGGCGGAGCGGATCCATACAGCCGGGCTAAAGGCGCCCAATACCCCTGAGGAAGACCACCACATCTCGAGGGTTCTCCCATAGGACGGCCAGGCCTTTCCCAGTGTCAAGGTGCCGGTTTCGGGTTGCGTCGGTTGCGGGGCATTCGAGGAGGAGATGTTGCAGTGTCTCTTCCGAATCAGAGCACTTCCAATCAGTTCGGGGAATTATGCAGGGCAGGGTTGATAGTGTGCCTGTACTGCGCTAGCAGCATAGATTTGTCAGTTCTCAGTTGGGATAGGGCTACCCGATCGCTCTTAGACAGTCCGCTTTCGTTTGCCAGGGGTACTGGGCCTCTGTCGTGATAGATAGCCCTAGTTCGGTCGTGCGTAAGACTAGTCCTCCATGTATGATTGATGGAGCGCCGTAGGACTGCTGTCGCGGATTTGTAGTCAATGGGGACCATGGTCTGGGATAGTTTCGCACCATTCTTTGCCAACCTATCCGCTGTTTCGTTGCCACTGATGCCACAATGGCTAGGAACCCACATAAGATTTGTGCGGATTCCTCTGGCTGACAGGACAGCCAATATTCGCCATAGCTCCATTTCCAGCTGACTGGCAGTGGGCGGCGGGCCACCGGCCAGGTACTGGATTGATGACAGAGAGTCAGTGTAGATTCTGATTGTTCTGCTGGTCAGCCACTGACCTTTTTCCACTATCCATTCCAGCCCTCTGACGATAGCGAGCATCTCCGCCCTATAGCTAGAGCAGATCTGTCCAGCAGAGTAGGCTAGATGGGTGCGACGGCCAGTTGCTGATTCTACCACGTATACACCACTGCCACCTTTAGTTGTGCCACCGGAAGCGGAACCATCCGTGAACCATCACGTGAGATGGGAGTGAGTGTGGGCATACCGATATACATACATAAGCGAGCTATTCTGGATCTTCTCTGTGGCCTGAATGTGAGTGGGGGTCGCCGTGATCCCCCACACGCCGGCGCAATACTCCAGCGCCGATCGGACAAAGGTGATATAGGCAAACCGCAGATCCTCTTGAGTCAAACCCCAATCCTTGCCAGCTAGTGCTGACAGGATAGAATTCCTTGGGCTGAGCTTAGTTCGGAGTTTCCTGACGTGAGGTCCGAAGTTCAGTAGCCGATCGAAAGTCACTCCAAGGAACGTCACAGACTGTCGTTACACGGTATTGGGTCCCCATTGAATTTCAGATGGAGGCGACGCTTAGCTTCAGCGTTGTGCGTTGTGAAGGACATAGACTCACACTTGGCCAGGATGCCGCCCCCAGGATTTTGAAAAGGGGGGGGTCCAAGGTAAAATGGAACGGGGGGTCTGGGGGGCGGAACCCCCCAGAAGTTGAAGAATTTTTGCATTTTTGCCCAAAAACAGTACATTGGACGTTTATGTCTTGCAAAAAGTGAATTGCCGCGCCGAAGACGCGAAAATTTTTTAAAAATAGCTGTTTTTGCCATAAAAATAGCAAAAATTTTCCATTTTGTCATCCCAAAAGGGGGGGGGGTGTCTAGATCCCTTGAAACCCCCCCCCCTGGGTGCGGCCTTGCCTTCAGGCATTCTGTCCAGAATGTCATTGATGAAAATAAGGAACAGCAATGGCGAAAGGCTGCTTCCCTGGGGTACTCCTTGCTGCATAACCCGATACTTGCTTCGCGCCCGGCCAATGCGGACGCAAGCTCTGCGGTCGGTGAGGAACTGACGAAGCCAATTGACGACACAGCGAGGTAAGCCAGCCCGAATTAGTTGATGTGTTAGACCAGCTCTCCATACCGTGTCAAAAGCCCGTGCAAAGTCGACAAGCACCAGTGCTGAACGTTTTGCTTTTCGACCACTGGAATCCATCTATCACAGACTGCGTCAGCCGCAGTACTTGGTCCTCGGTGGAAGCGCCCGGCCGGAAGCCCGCTTGGGCCGGGCTAAAAAAGTTGCGGGAATCCAGGAAATGTTGTATCCTCTTCTTGACCATAGATTCCATTAGCTTAGACAGGGCAGGAGTGAGGCTGATCGGACAATAGGAGCTCGTCTGGCCCGCTGGCTTGCCTCGCTTCAGAATTGGGATCACTAGGGCCTTTTTCCATGAGCTGGGGATTTCCCCGAACTTCCAGGAGCGATTGAACAACCGGAGGATTGAGTCCAGGCACAGTTGCGAGGCATGTTTGATCATTCCATTGCTTACCTCATCCATACCTGGGGCCTTTTTGGTTTTGAGATTCCTTATGGCGCTGGTTAAGTCGGTTAGGGTAAACTGGCTACAGGTGGAGGGGACATGGGCAGTTGAAGTCCCCCAGGATGACAGTGCTATTGCTGCTGGGGAGAAGGGATGGGTGGAAGCACTGAGAACGGTGGTCGTCCGCTGCTCGGACGATGGGCGGCGCGTAGACACAGGTCACGGGGATGAGGCTACCGCCGGCAAGGATTTGGACTGACACCGCATCCGTAGTGTCATCGTTGTTGGCGACCACGGGAGCGATAGGGCGTACATACTCAATGTCTTTTCTTATTAGAAGGACCACTCCGCCACCCACTGGTTGGGCTGTGGCGACCCTCCTCCTATCTCTCCGTCGATAGGCGTGTTCTTCGTTGTATCCAGGCACGTTGATGGTTTCACCATGTTTCAGCCAGCTCTCCTGGATGGCTGCGACATCGATTCGGTGTTCCTCCAGCAATTTCCGCAGAAGGATCCTTTTAGCCTGGGAAAGGGCTCCAGCGTTCCATTGAAGGAACCGAAGACACGCAACTCCTTCCCTTCTAGGCGCGACCACGACGCTGCGGTCCGGCCGCAGCCTGACCCCCAACTAGTGGCTGGGGGATGGGCGGCGCGATTTGGGGTGGTGGAATTGGAGATTGGATGAGTGGGGCTGGCGTCGGATGGATCTGGGGGGGGGGGCGGGAGTGGTGCACCCATTGCACCTATAAGAGTCAATAAAGCTTAATGCCACAGCATTTTCCACCGTGGACCCAGTAGTTACAGTTTGTACATTTGATTGGCATAGGCGTTGCGGCCGACCGGCAGTCCACAAACTGCGCATGGCCACCGCGGACCCGGGTTTGATTCAACATCTCCGGCCTCTAGCAGAAGCCGAGCGAAGGAAGAAGGCCGGTTTGCCCCGCTCGGCGCAGAAAAATCCGGCAGGAGGGTGCCAGGTATCCGTCCCGGAATAGGGAATGTGGGATGGGGCGGGCTTCCTGGTTGGGGCAGCCCGAGAAGGAACCATTTGGTAGGAATCTTCCGTAAGCATCTCCACCACGGCAAGGCGGACTCCACGGAGATGATTATCATTTATTAGTAAAGCTAGCTAAACTTTATTCTTAGCTAGAGGTAACCCTAGTCCTAGCTACAGATAGCCCTCTTCCTAGTTACAGATAGGCCTATCTGTAACTAGGTTTGAGAATAACAGTTAAACAGAGAAATTAAATAAATAGAAAACTCTTATTTGACAAATGCAATGGTTAAAATGATTAGTTTTTAAGCAGTTTCTAAGCATTCCAATCGATAAAAAGTAACTTAAACTTTACAATTTTTAATATCTAAAAATTTGTTAAAAAGCTGACTCGCAAATTGCAAGTCAGCATTTTCCCCTATCTATAACTAGGACTAGGCCTATCTATATAGGTACTATGTAGGGTTACCATGTTTTTAGAATACAACTAGGGCTGTTTATTAACTAGGAGTAGGGGTGTCTGTAACTAGAGATAGGCAAATTCCTAGTTAGTTACAGATAGGGGTAATTTAGTTAGAGATAGGGCTATCTGTAGCTAGAGATAGGGGTATCTGTAGCTACAGATAGGCTATCTGTAACTAGAGAGAGGCCTATTCCTAGTTATAGATAGGACCTATCTGCATTTGAGAATACGGCCCCGTTGGCGCCACTGTGCCTCTGATACTGTGGAATCTGCGGGACTGGCTGATGAGCTTCAGAGGGAAAATATCGTCCCACCTCCCACTCCACCTTGGCGCAGGAACACTGCCATGTAAGCTTTGCAGACTGTCTTATCCGAATAGTCTCTGCAAATGACTCTAGCCACCTAAAACTTGCCGCAGCAACTGAAACTTTAGACTCACTTCCCCCTGCGGGCACACATAGACCAAGTCATTGTTCACCTGAGAACAATGACCGTGCCGAATGATGCTTTGGCGATGCTAGAGTCTGGTATGGAGCAACAGAACACCCCAATCGACTTCAAAACGGCGAAGGCCGTTATCTCTCGACATCTAGAGGACCAATCTGGCTTTTTCCTACATGGGGGGTGGCGCCCCCCCCCCCCCCCCCCCAGAAGGCTTGGGTCGTCCGTCCCCCCCCCCCAGAATCGCCCCCAGGATTCGGGCATTCCCCCCCCCAGATTCCCCCAGTGCCCGGAAAAATAGGGTTTTGAGGGAAAATTTTGAAAATTGTTTCCGGCCTCGCCGGATGTTACCCATTTTTAAGCATTTTTAGCTATTTAAGCTTAAATTTAAGTTAAAAATAGTCAATTTTTTAGCTCAGCAGCAAAAATAGCTATTTTTAGTCATTTTTCTAAAAAGTTTTCTCCCCCCCCCAGAAACCAGAGCCCCCCCAGACATTTTTACCTAGGAAAAAGCCAGCCAATGGCGTGGCTCAACATGACTTCCAGGCAGGCGGTGCACGGAATCTCACCTGAGCAGACTTGAGAGGAGAACACTAGCTCAACTGAGATCCCATGGCCGCTGTTACCTCCTCGCTACTTACAGGGACCGTTTCAACCTGGACTTGGCCGGGGCTGTCTGTGCCCGGTGCAACGAAGAACCAGATTCTCTTACCCACCTCATTGAAAAATGCCCCAGCCAGGCTCCGGACACTGGGTCCCTGGAGCCAGTACTACTATGCTTGCGACCGGCCCTGCGCGCGGGGGTGGCCCAATTAATTCCTGCGGGAGTGCGTTCTCCTTGGAGGACGACGAATATACTGGGAAGACCATTCTGCGCCCGAAGACAAGAAGAAGAAGAAGAAGAAAACAACAACAACAGCAGCAATAACAAAAATAAAAGCACAAACCGAGAAGCGACGGCTGTTTATTAGCCGCAGTAGTAGTGGTAGTCGTACTAGTGGTCGCCGATACTGCACCCGGAGGCAGAGTCTTGCTCGCTTTGTTGGGGACTGAGCCAACAACAGCGCTATTGGCATCAACAAATACTTCAAAGGCAGCTGAACCGGTTCCAATCGATTTAACCGCACCAGACTTTATCAGCTGAAAAGAAAAACCATAACTAAAACCGAACATTAAATACGATCAACAAAAAATAGCTATTTTTAAACATTTTTTGAAAACATTTTCGGCTCCCTCCAGCCCTGAGGGGGCCCAGACCTCCCCTCTCTAGAAATTTTGGCCTAAAGCCCAGAGGGGGGGGGGGGAGGTTGGCATTTATGGAGGGGGAAACCTCGAATGGGTCCACCACGCAAAATTAAGCCAGTGAACCGAACCCGCAGCATCCCACCAGTCACCACACGTCTTCGCAATCCTGCGGAGGGGGCGACCCAAGTAAGTCTGGTGGGGACCGATTTTTAAGGGGGGCAGACATCACCCCCAACCCCTCCTCCCCTGTAGGAAGAACCCCTCCTCCCTTCGCATATTGCTGGCCCATGACATCCAAGGGGGGAATTGAATTCGTACCATATACCATATAGCCGGGCTAAAGCCGCCCGGTACCCAGGAGGAAGTCCAACACCCCGGGAGGGTCATACCACAGGAGGGCCAGGCCTTGGGAGCAGTCGAGGTGGATATGTCGGGTTATCGATTTCCTGGGGCAGCTCAATATCAAGTGCTCGAGCGTTTCTTCTTCCTATAGGTAGTCAGGGCAAAGGGGGGACAGCTGGATCAATAGTATGACTGTACGTATTGGGCTAGGAGGA
Source organism: Trissonchulus latispiculum (assembly GCA_030248195.1). NCBI lineage: Eukaryota > Metazoa > Nematoda > Enoplea > Enoplida > Ironidae > Trissonchulus > Trissonchulus latispiculum. The sequence goes on along the minus strand of JASAND010020864.1, from coordinate 82,632 downwards.
GGGATTTGCCAGTTCGCAGCTGTGACAGTAGAGTTTGGTGGGCCTTGGGGATGCCCATTTCGCGGTTAGCTGGGACCGGCCCGCGGTCCGCAAATAATGTCCTGGATCTGTCGTGGCTCAGTTCAGTATGTCATGCCGACGTCGTTTCCCTCCTCAGGACAGCAGTAGCTGTCGGGAAATCGATTGGGACCAGGTCCTGCGCCATTCTGCTACCGTTTCTTTCTGGCCAACCTGTCGGCTTTTTCGTTACCTCTCACGTTGTGGATTGGGGAAGATCATGCTCTCACATTTGCCTACGTTCACGTTGATGTGCCATTTCTGGGACCACTGGAGAACTGGGCTTATTCTAGTGGGGGGGCCCCCCCATAAACACCCTTCCCCCCCAAAAAATCGTCCCCCCCCCAAAATCGCCCCCCCCCCAAAAAAAGTGGGTGCCCCTTTTGGTACCCTGAAAAAATCGCTGAGAAGGCCAAATTTTCAAAAATTTTCCGGCTTCGCCGGAGATTTTTAGTCGATTTTTGCCTATTTAAGCACTATTTTTGCACTAAAAACGAACTTTTTTTGCAATTACTATAAAAATAGCGCTATTTTTAGCATGTTTATAGAAAAATTTTGAAAAATTTTCGCCCCCCCCCCCAAGAATGACTCGCCCCCCGAGGACCCCCCCCCCCAAAGAGCCCCCCCCCCCAACAAAAATTCCCTAGAATAAGCCCAGGAGAAGTGAGTTGAGAGCTGACTGTAGATTGGACTCTGCAGTTGCTGTGCTGGTGTCCTGTGCCCACATGGCCAAGTCATCATCAAACAGGGAGGCTTGTATTCCATTGGGAATACATCCAGAATATCGTTGATGAAGATTAGGAAGAGCAGTGGGGACAGGCAGCTTTCTTGGTGCACGCCTAGCTGAAGCGGTTTCAGCTTGCTTTTGGAGGAGTTGATCTTATCTTAACACAAGTAGGAAAAATGCTCCTTGCAGTCGCATGAAAAATACAATATGAGCCAGAAGGACAGCATTCAATTCGGGGAAAGACAAGATTTAAAATGTATAATATGAGCCGGCATTTACTTATGCAAAGGACAAGATTTAAAAATTTAATATGAGCAGCTCCCTTTCTCGGGCTCATATTGACGCCTTGGGATTGATGTTGTGTACGCAACTTTCGATGCCAACGTATAAAATTAGAGTAAGTGTAAAACAAGTAACAAAAATGCTCCGCACAAAGGAGGATAATATGTGTGTGATGGCCTGTGTCTACTGTCTATCCTTAAAATTGAGAAAATAAAGACGCAGTTCTATGACAAAAGTTGCTCAGCTCACTTAGGGCTTTCATTTGGTGCCAAATTTGACCACTTTTGAAAACTTTCATTTTTGACCGGAAATCGCCTAAGTCCCCACCCCACCCCACCACAGCACTCTACAGCCACTTTGAGCATGCAGCTCTATGACAAAAGTTGCTCAGCTCGCTTAGGGCTTTCATTTGGTACCAAATTTGACCATTTTTGAAAACTTTCATTTTTGACTGAAAATCGCCTAAGTCCCCACCCCACCTCACCACAGCACTCTACAGTCACTTTGATCATGCAGTTCTATGACAAAAGTTGCTCAGCTCGCTTAGGGCATTCATTTGGAACCAAATTTAACCACTTTTGAAAAATTTTATTTTCAACCACTTGACCCCCCACCCGACTGACCCTTCAAACGGCAAAGTGGAACCAGCCCAGCAAAATAGGTACGTCGGACGGCAAAAAGGATACTGGGAATGAGCTGGGCACACCAGAAAACCCCTATAGACAAAGTTTTGAGAGGCCAGGTAAAGCCTACCATGGACCTCCAGGAAGCGGTTTCCGACTTGACCCTCCCCCTCCCGGCGGCAAAGTGGAACCAGCCCAGCAAGATGGGTGGGTCTGACGGTAAAACTGACTGCGGGAATCGATTCTCCGTGCCAGAAAACCATTGTATGGAAGATTTGAGCGTTCAAAGTTAAATAGATAGCGAGAAATTTCGATTTTTCATTTTTTCGAATTTTCGCCATCTTTGACGGGCCACTGTGGTCGCTAGGGAAGTGATAGAGAAACGCAACCTGGACCGTTAGTTAGTTCAATAATATGTAATTTCTGAATATAAAAAGAAATCAGCTCCAGCTCGTAACGTTCGACCTGAGCGACGACCACAAAAATTGTCATTTTTCGCTATGAGCCGACTTTGCGGCGCCACTGCGGCGCTGCGGCGCAGCTGCGGCGCAAAAAAGTTGTGATTCTTAAATTCTTTAGAGGGTACTACTAGACCCCATAGCCCTTTAGGTTGGCCCACCGCTGCAGATCACGTGAAAGCGGCGAACATCATGTACAATACAACCATCAAATAAGAGAAACCGGAAAAAAAACATCGCCGCCATAACCGGTCCGGGGCGCAACTTTTTAACGGTAAGTGATACGGGGCTGAAACTTCACAGACATACTAAACTCGATGTGCTCTACAATTTGCGCATGAATCTACACAGGATCTGCGCAGGATTTTGCGCAGCTTCTGCGCAGCTTATTTTACACTGTCTCCAGCCACTTATCACACATATTATAGGGGTCGCTGCCGCGACCCCTATGATATAGGCATTGCTCAGAGCCGCCGCCCCCCAGGAACCTGCACACGAGTAACTTAACATGCTACTTAGACTAATGTCACACTTAATTATGTATATACGTACTATATACGCAACCATAATCTGGGGTATTTTTACACAACGCACTTTTCAAGCAAGTCCTTTTTGCCATTGCAGCCAGCAACCATTAGCTAGCTGTCATATACCATTAGCTTCTGTCACAGGTCTGGTGTATTCAATAAAGTATATGTCTGACAGAATGCTCTTCAGAATCATAAAACACGACGAAGACAGAGAGAAACCACTCCCTGCGGGCTGTCCATGCGGCGTCAATATGAGCCCGAGAAAGGGAGCTGCTCATATTAAACTTTTAAATCTTGTCCTTTACATAAGTAAATGCTGGCTCATATTATACATTTTAAATATTGTCTTTTCCCGAATTGAATGCTGTCCTTCTGGCTTATATTGTATTTTTCATGCGACTGCAAGAGTGCAAGGAGTATTTATCCTATTTCCTATTTCCTATTTCATTTTTGGGAATGAGGGAATGTGTAATGTGTTAATATGGTTTATTGACCATAACATTAACGCATACTGTTAAACTAAATGCTACCCCAGCAACAGGAACTGGTTCACGGTTTGAACCAGTTGAACCAGACGAGATACGGCGTCGGTCGACAATATGCTCATCGCGTTCAGCGGTACCGATTTACTATATAAAGGCAAGCTTTCAGGCAGTTAAAACTTGTCTATTGCAAGTTACAGGGCGTGCTGCACGGTGCTGCGGCTGCAGCGCCGCAGCGCAGCACCGCACAGCGACGAGGATACTCTCATCGTGTTCAGCGACCCCGATTTACTACATAAGGGCAAGCTTTCAGGCAGTTTCAACTTATCTATTGCAAGTTACAGGGCGTGCTGCATGGTGCTGCGGCTGCAGCGCCGCAGCGCAGCACCGCACAGCGACGAGGATAGTCTTATCGTGTTCAGCGACCCCGATTTACTATATACGGGCAAGCTTTCAGGCAGTTAGGACTTGTCTATTGCAAGTTACAGGGCGTGCAGCACGGCCGCACAGCGACGAGGATACTCTCATCGTGTTCAGCGACCCCGATTTACTATATAAGGGCAAGCTTTCAGGCAGTTAGAACTTGTCTATTGCAAGTTACAGGGCGTGCTGCACGGTGCTGCGGCTGCAGCGCCGCAGCGCAGCACCGCACAGCGCCGAGGATACTCTCATCGTATTCAGCGACCTCGATTTACTATATATGGGCAAGCTTTAAGGCACTTACAACTTGTCTATTGCAGCGCAGCACGATAGCAGCACCGCACAGCGACGAGGATACGCTCATCGTGTTCAGCGACCCCGATTTACTATATAAGGGCAAGCTTTCAGGCAGTTTCAACTTGTCCATTTCAAGTTACAGGGCGTGCTGCACAGCGCTGCACCTGCAGCGCCGCAGCGCAGCACGATAGCAGCACCGCACAGCGACGAGAATACTCTCATCGTGTTCAGCGACCCCGATTTACTATATAATGCAGGGCAAGCTTTCAGGCAGTTTCAACTTGTCCATTTCAAGTTACAGGGCGTGCTGCACGGTGCTGCACCTGCAGCGTCGCTGCGGCTGCCGCATCGCAGTGCAGCGCAATAGCGCGGCAACACACGGAGAAGCAAACATGCATAATCAAGAGTGCATAATTGCACTATATATAAGAATAATTCTTCTATAATATTAAGGAATAAATTATGGACTCTTGCTATCGTGTTCAACGACCCCGATTTACTATAATATATGGCTGCCACAAAAAGGCCAAAAATAGCCGTTTTTAGCGACTTTTCCCAACTTTGACCACAGGCGAGGAACCACGGGCGCCATGCAGCCCGAGGGTCACATCCGTCGGTTTCGGCAATATGCTCATCGTTTTCAGCAACCCCGATTTACTATATAAGCGCACCACCAAATGGCCGAAAAACGCCATTTTAGACGACTTTTTGACAATTTTCTGTGTTGGGACCCTCGAATTTTCAAAGTCCGAATGTTCGTGAGCCCATGTTTGACAGTCTGTAAAAATCGCTAGGGGCCGAATTGGGCCAAAATAATCAATAGTGAACAGGTTCATGGTTTCGACAACAAGATAATAATAGGTAAAGGTCGCCCCCATAAGGCATGTGAAAAATTCTTTGGTGAGTTACGGGACATAAAGGAGAAACATAGAGAAAAAATTTTCAAAGTTCATTTTTTCCGTGCAAGTTTGGTATCATTCGAAAGCTCTTGGCCTGGGGATTTCAAAAATGTAAATATTAGCTCTTAATTCCTTACCGCTAATTACGCCTAATTAAGCATTTTGAAAACACGCAAACGCAAAGTGCCTTTTTGGCTCATATTATGGGGGGCTCTCCGAGCTCCCAAATGACAAGCCCTCCGGTCTACCAAGAACTGCCTCAGCCAACAGATGGTACAAATTGGTGTTCCAGAGTCGATCAGCTTTCTCAAGAGGCCCGGTTTCCAGACGGTATCAAAAGCCCGGGAGAAGTCGATTAGCTCGCTTTGCTTTCCTAGGTTTGGAGAATCCATGAATTATGGATTGGGACAGGTGGAGCACCTGATCTTCAGTAGACCCACTTGTGCAGGAGAAAAATAGCCGGCTTTTTCGAGATAGAATTGCAGGCGTTTCTTAACCATCGCTTTAACCTTTATACCCATATTATGTAGAGGCGCTATCGCGCCCCTACATAATACTTGATGATGATGATGATGATTGCTTCCGGCCGTTGATGAGATCAATGGGCCCGGACGGCTGGTAGCCGGCCGCATTCCCTGAGGTAGGCAATAACCTGCACCGGAGAGGACCAAAGCGCGTCCAGGGAGGGGCCAGGTCCCAGGAACCGCAAGCGGACGGCATCCCCCCTTTGGCAGTATAGGAGGGCATGGCGTAGATCATCTGTAGTCCCGGGACAATATGTACAGTCAGGTGAATCTACCGCCCCGATCCTATGTTTATACCAGTTTAGAATTGGACTAAACCCGCCAATTCGGAGTTGTGACAGGATGGAGCGATCCGAGCGACTAAGGGGTGCCTCTAGGTGTTGAGGCGGCGGAGGGAAAATATTGTCCAGGCGGTCAGATTTAAGGGTAGATCTCCATTCATCTCTGAGGAGACCACGCAGTTGGTTCTGGGCCAAAGGAAGGTCAATAGCAGTATCGGTCTGGGATAAGCTGGAACCTGGTTTTGCCAGCTGATCCGCATAGTCATTTCCGGCCACAGCTTGATGGCCGGGGATCCAGGTTAGCCGGATAGTCCTAGACTCGACCGCTAGCAGCTGACACAGCAGATTCCAAATACTGTGTTCCGTGAGAGTGACAGCTTTAGCGGGGCCATTTCTGAGTCGGTGAACCAGAGACTTGGAATCGGTGTAGATATGGATGGACCTATCTTCCGGTTCAGCAACATCCTGGAGCCATTTCAGAGACCTGTGCAGAGCCACAAATTCAGCCTTGTAGCTAGAGGTCACTTTGCCGGCCGGTTCGGAGATATTCCGCCGCTTGCCCGTTCTATGGTGAATTATGTGGATTCCAGCACCGCCATTGAATCTGCCGTTTTCCGCTGAACCGTCGGTGTAGATTTCCACGTCAGGCAACTCCGAGTGGTTCATGGCCGCCTGGATTGCTGATTTAATACGGCAGGGAGCATCAGAACGGCGGCATTCCGTTTCTGTAATCTCCAGGTTTTGAGGGAACATCCATGGTGGGATTTCGCCTGTAGGTTTCAGATCCTCCGTTGGTAGGTGGGAGGTGGGCAGGGTTTGGACAACTTCCCTACCCAACTCCCTCCAGGAGGGCTGGCTGGACAGGCGCTGGCGAGTCGTTCCTTCGCTGGAGGACTTTACCGGATTATCAGTAGGCAGGCGGCGACAGCGCTCAAAGGCCCTCCCGACATGGTATTTCGCACGATATTTGAGTGGGATGAGATTTGCTTCGTGCTGGGTGAGGTCTGCAGGGGATGCAGACGGGCATCCAGTGATTATCCGCGAAGCTTCATTCTGAACTGCTTGAAGGCGAGCAAGGTTCGAGGAGGCAGTTGTTCCCATCCACGAGGCTGCACAGTATTCTATCGCTGAGCTAATATAGGTCAGATAGACAATACGCATATCTTCTTTTTGACAGCCCCAGCGAGTACCTGTGAGGGCACGGAGGACGTTTGTGCGCTTTCTGACCTTCTGGATGACGGAGTCTATGTGAGCGCGGAATGACAATGTTGGGTCAAAGCGGATTCCCAGAAACACTGGATTTTTGTTGAATGGTACTGGCTGGTTGTGGAGGTGAAGACGTGGTCGATAGGACTGTTCTTTGTTCCAAGTAGTGAAAACAGTAGTTTCACACTTTTCGACGTTGATTTCCATTTTGTTGTTTACTGACCAGTCCATAATTTCGTTGAGCGCCGTCTGCATGCAGGCTTCGGCTTGCGGCAGGCTGGAGCTTTGAGTCCAGACCGCAAGGTCATCAGCAAACAGGGAGGTGGACACGTCGGCTGGGAGGCGGTGAGTGATGGAATTTATAAAGATCAGGAAAAGAGTTGGCGAAAGGACGCACCCTTGCGGGACACCGCTTTTGAAGCGGCGGGAGGGGCTATTGAAGTCCTCATATTGGACATGGCAGTATCGGTCTTCCAGGAAAGCCTTAGTCCATCTGACAAGACATTTTGGAATACCCATTTCTAGCATGGATTTGAGGACTCCCACATGCCACACTCGGTCAAACGCCCTAGAAAAGTCGATAAGGGCTAGGATGGTCCTTTTGGCTGGCTTTCCGCTGTTGAAGCCATCACTGATAGATTGAGTAATCCTTAGGACCTGATCTTCAGTTGATCTCAGTCTCCGGAAACCAGCTTGCTGCTGATTCAGGACATTGTTTGATTCGAGCCAGTAGCAGAGCCTTTCCTTCATGAGCCTTTCCATCACCTTGGCCATGCAGGAGGTGAGGGAGATTGGTCTGTAGCTGCCGGGTTGGTCAACCGGTTTGCCCGGTTTCAAAATCGGGATGATTTTTGCGCGCCGCCAGGGCGCAGGGCAGACGCCGTCGCGCATGCACTTGTTGCATAGAGCAAGAAGTAGTGATTTCCCTCTGCTGCTGAGATGGCGGAGGCTGCAATTTAGGATTTTGTCTGGGCCCGGAGCTGCTGTAGATTTTAGCTGCCTCAGGACGTGGTCCAATTCACCAGCAGTGAATTCCTGGCAGAAGTCGGTGGTGCAGGCAGGGGGGCATGAATGGGGCTGTTTGATTGAATCAACCACGGTGTGGACTGTTTCCAGATCTTGACGTTGGGGGACCACATTGGAGACATTGGCATAGGTATTTACAAAGCATGTTGCCTTGTCTCTGGGTGAGGTGTAGCACTTTGTGCCTACTTGTAGGGCCGCCCCTGATGGCCTGGCCGGCCTTCGGCCGGAGATAAATTTGATGGTTCGCCAGATTTCAGAGGGATTGGATCTAGGGTTCAAGGATGATGCATACGACCGCCAGGACTCTTGCTTGGCAGAGAGGATTACGGCTTTAGCCTGCCGGCAAGAGATCCTCCAGTCTTCCAGCAGGGTGGGGTCCTTCCTTGATGCATCTGCCAGGTACTCATGTCGGTAGACGGCGCGCTCCACCTCAGGGGTCCACCAGGGCTTGGGTGGTCTAGAGTCACCAGTGGGGATTGCTGCATTCTGTGCGGCAGCGATAGCACAGGTTAGGGATTCACACAGTTTCTCAGCTGACAGGGCGCCTTCTGGTTCACACTTTTGGAGGTTCAGGTCCAGCGTCTTTTGAAAGACTTCCCAGTTTGCTTTTCCAGGACGAACTCGCGGTTTTCGCCTGGCAGTTCTGCGGGAGGATCCATGGATCCGGATAGAAATTGGGTGGTGGTCTGAGAAGCGCTGGTTGGAGGATACTTGCCAGTCACATGAGGTGACAAGTGATGAGTGGACAATGGATAGATCAGGGCTAGATCCGTTCCCGGTGACTGGGTTTGTACGGGTCCTGAGGCCATCGTTTAGGATGACACAGCCACTGTTATCCATCCAGGATTCAATATTGGCACCGATGTCGTCTGAGGAAGTTGCTGATTTATCCCACAGTGGGCTGTGCGCATTGAAATCTCCAACAGTCAGACAACCCCTGCCCCGGGGTAGGTAGGAAGGGTCGAACAGTTGGGTTCTGTGGTCAGCAGCAGCAGCAGTGATAGGTGGGACGTAGACACAGGTCAAAGTGAGGTCCCTTGAACCAAAGACCTTGACACTGACTGCGTCTGTCGTTTTATCACGAGGGGCCACCAGTGGAGTTCGGAGAAGCTGATGCTGTAGACCGTTTCGGACCAAAATAGCGACACCGCCGCCTTTGACAGGGCGGTCCCCGCCCCCTCTGCCTGTGGTGCGGTCAGATCTATAGCACGAGTATCCGCTTAGGTCAAAGGCTTTGGAGGGGGAGAGGTTGGTTTCCTGGATGGCAACGAGGTCGTATTTGCTGTCCGCCAGGATTTTCCCAAGTTCCACCTTTTTGGCCGGACTAAGGCCATTTACATTCCACTGGAGGATCTTTAGGTCCTTAAAGTCTCTGGACTTGGGAAGGGGGGGAGGGGGGCGAAGGCGGACAGACATGAGGGGGCGAGGGGCTAGCTGTGCTGGAGGCTGCGGTTGGTTGGCAGCCGCAGCAGTAGCAGCAGAGGCAGTCGCGGCGGCGTGTGAGGGGGGCGCCGCGGGTTGGGGTTGCTGGGTCGTTGGGCACCTTGGGCAAAACCAGGGAACATTCGCGAGTGACCGTATACGACTGACCGTCCAGCCGAGACACTTTCGATGGTGCCAGATAGCACACTGAGCGCACTGGATTGAGTAGTCTCTTCTGGTAACATTTTGGGAGCAGATACCACAAGGCCATAGGGTAGGCCCTGGGTTTGGTTCAACATCCCCCGCCATGAGAAGCAGCCGGTTCCAGAAAAAGGGTCTACCTGGACCGGCATCAAAAAAGGCGACCGGATAGTCGCTCGGATAGGGGGAGGCCTGGGCCTCTCTTTGGGAGGGTACAGGATATGCCTTCTCTGGGAAGGGAAGAGTAGGGGCCACCGTTTCGCACCCGGGGAACCAGGGAGCCAATCCATCCCGGGGGTCCACCAAACCACCACTTTGAGGCGATGACCATCGGTTCGGTACATAATACTTCAATTGAAGGATTGCTTTTTTGGTAAAAAAGCGGCAACCCAATAAAGATTAAGTTCCCCCGAGTGATCTAAGTTCCTTACCTTCTGTTTAGTCCATTTAGAAGGATCACGTTTATTTTCCGTTTCGGATTCTGCGGGCAGTAGTGAAATTCGGGGAAACGGGTCGCCCGGCACAGTCTCCACTTGCGGCACGGGTGGTCTGGTCACTGCTTTTCGAGCCTCACACTGCATTGGTGCCGCATTAGCGTAGACAGTGAAAGCCGTTGTGCTGGACCATTTGATGGCGGTCGTGTGACACTGAGGCTGTTGTTGCTGATGTTGTGTCACTGAAATTATGGAAAAATCCGATACAAACGAGAGGTATAACCAATTAATGAAAATAATGTTGGATACAGGGGCCTCGGTTTGTTTATTTTACTGGGGGGAGCCCCCCTCTTTTTGAGTCCCCCACTCGGGCACCTCCCCCCCCCACTCGGCCCCACCCCCACTTTTTTGGGCTCCCCCCCGGCCCCCACTCGGGTCTTGTCTCGATTACCCCCCCAGTACTCAAAATCCTTAAAACTTGACCAAATGAGCTGAAATTTGGTGTGGGTATGTTTTCGACCACGCTGAGTTCAAATATCGCAAAATTTTTCGATTTCGCGAAATTCGATTTTTTTCGATTTCTAAGGGGGGACCAAGGGAAACCGAAAAATTTTTTGTCTTTGATTTTGCTGAAAAGATGTATATAGGGTTTCCGGGGTCGTAGAACACGAATCTGAAGTCCGTTTTTCGTTTCAGCTTTTCGTTAGCTCAGAATATGCTTACATCTTAAGCTTAAATCTTTAGCTTATACTGAGCTAACGAAAAGCTGAAACGAAAAACGGACTTCAGATTCGTATTCTACGACCCCGGAAACCCCTATATACATCTTTTCAGCAAAATCAAAGACAAAAAATTTTTCGGTTTCCCTTGGTCCCCCCTTAGAAATCGAAAAAAATCGAATTTCGCGAAATCGAAAAATTTTGCGATATTTGAACTCAGCGTGGTCGAAAACATATCCACACCAAATTTTAGCTCATTTGGTCAAATTTTAAGGATTTTGAGTACTGGGGGGGGGGTAATCGAGACAAGACTCACTCACCCTAAGATGCCCAAACATTCGCTAAATTTTTAGGTTTTTTGGTCAAAATTTTCAATTTTTCAGGCTTCGCCGGAAATTTTTGATTAGAAATCAGCACTTTTAAGCATAGTTGTAGCAGTGTATGTGAAAAACAGGCTATTTACACAGCATTTTTAGCATTTTTGGCCCATTTAATTTCCCCCCCCCCACTTTTCGACCTCCCCCTCACTAGTGGGGGGGGGGCGTCCCCCCACTCTCCCCCCCCACTTATTTTTGCCTAAAATAAACCCAGGTGGAGCACCCAGGATTTTTAAAAGGGTCGAAAATTTTCCTATTTTTTGGTTTTATGCATTGAAAATAGCTCAGCTTTTGCTTTCTCAACAAAAATTCGGTCCAGGGGGTAAATCAGACAAAAAGGGAGGGGTCGGAACCCCCAAAACCCCTCACCTGGGTGCGCATATGATATGTACGAAAATAACAAAAAAGTTCTCCTTCGTCGCATGTAAAATACATGAGTTAGAACTTCCAAACATCGCTCTCGGGAGTGTCAGATGTGATCTAAAAGACACTCTGAACAGAGCTTTTTTATTCCTGCTGCAGCAGGGATGTATAAAAATAGATTTAGTATGTTGAATACAGAACATTGCAGACAGTATGAATCATTTCTCTATTCAGAAGCCTTATTGTTGTTTGTTGTTGTTGTTGTTGTTGCAATTACAAAAATCGAGGAATTTGGGCGTAAATACAGAAAATTACAAGATTCCTCTCTTTCACTGTGAATTACAGGAAGGACTCAGGAAGGTGCGGTTTGCTCTAACATATAATTTGAAATGTGCTCTTTTCATTCCACCCAATTCCTCTCTATTCCTCATTTTTTGCGATTCCTCTCCTTTTATTAAAAATTACCTACTTTTCAAAAGTTTCGTTACCCAGAGGAATTACGGTAATTCCTCTCTCAAAAAAATTACGAAAATACAGGAATTACAGAATTCCTCTCAGTATTCGAAACAAGTGCCACAATATTGTGGCATCATGTATGTTCTTAGTTGTGTTCTTAATATGCACTGTGGTTTAGCGTAATGTACTAATTTTTAACGTACGGACTATACTATTTCTGTTATATACCTTTAGTCAAATGATTTGGTTCTGGAAGGTTAGAAATAACCATTAACAGCAAACATTACTATTAAAATAAACTTTAATTTAACATGAGTATGAGTACCCCTTCAAAATGGAGAAGACTAAGGTCCTTTTCAAGAAAGGGTATTAAACAAAGTAGCGTAGAGTAGAGTTAACGGTAACTGTTTTAACTAGTTTTAACTACACCCAAGCTTGACTTTCTCCCTTTTACCTCTTTCATGAAATGGATTGAGTTAATTTTAACTCAACTCTACCCTTTCATGAAAAGGCCCCAAGGCAAAGTTTAGAATACACTATTTCTTTTCGCGTAACCTAGCTCGCTCAACTTGCGTTAACACGTTTTATTTGTCCTTTTACCGTTTTCAAGTCAACGGTGAAACGAGTCAAAATTTAAATCCTAGCTTAGACTTTTAACTATAAATTAGTACTACAACTACTTTAACTTATTTCCTAATTTTCGCATAGCGGATTGTCGTCGGGACTAATGGTTGGAGATTGAAACAAGCGCAATTGTGCTGCTTTTGCGGACACTAGTGATATTTCTGGCACTGAAACTGAAACTGAAGCTAGGTTTTAGGTTATACAGGTTTCAGTATCAGGCACTGCAACTGAAACTTCAATTAAACTATTTTGAGAAGAGACCTGAAACTGAAATTGTTTTAGATGGCCGACTGAAACTGAAGCTGAAACTAGTTTTGCAACTCGGACTGAAACTAGTTTCAGTGTTTCTTAAAACATGGAGACTTGAAGGAGCTTTGGATCTATGACAAGCTTTTATCTGCGCAATGAGAGCTTTCGAATGACACCGGTATCGACCGGATCCGACAATTTTCAATTTTGACCCATTTTGGCAAGTTTTGGCCATTTTGACCCCTTTGAGGCCCCGTAACTCATTTTCTGTACATTTTGATGCTTTGGCCCTATTACAACATTTTATCTACGCAACGAGTGCTTTCGAATGATACCCATATGAGCCCAATTGGACAACTTTTAATTTTCAGCCATTTTGGCCGTTTTTGGCCATTTTTGACCCCTTTCAGGCCCCGTAACTCATTTTCTGCACATTTTGGTGCCTTGGCCCTATTATAACTTTTTATCTACGTAACGAGAGCTTTCGAATGATACCCATATGAGCCCAATTGGACAACTTTTAATTTTCAGCCATTTTGGCCGTTTTTGGCCATTTTTGACCCCTTTCAGGCCCCGTAACTCATTTTCTGCACATTTTGGTGCCTTGGCCCTATTATAACTTTTTATCTACGTAACGAGAGCTTTCGAATGATACCCATATGAGCCCAATTGGACAACTTTCAATTTTGAGCCATTTTGGCCGTTTTTGGCCATTTTTGACCCCTTTCAGGCCCCGTAACTCATTTTCTGTACATTTTGGTGCCTTGGCCCTATTATAACTTTTTATCTACGCAACGAGAGCTTTCGAATGATACCCATATGAGCCCAATTGGACAACTTTCAATTTTTACCATTTGCAGCATCACCGTATCGAGTACTTTCACCCTGAGTCGTACCGGGTCGACCAACCAGGAGATATGCAAACCTCCAAGTCGAGCCCTTCAAAATGAGGTATCAACCACCTCTCTACCCCTTACCAATCTCGAGATCTGGGAGTGGACACATTCGGCAAGAAATAATGAATAAATAATAAATAAATAACGGACATACCCAAGTTAAAGGGTTGCCTTTTTGTTGAAAAAGCGGCAACCCAATTATTTTGCGATTCCTACTGAAGTTGAAAATGAACTGAAGCTATTTTCAGAGAAGAAACTGAAACTAAAATCGGTTATTGAAACTGCACTAACGGACACACAAGGCGCACTAAATAAAGTGTCGATTAGCAATCCCCCTCCCCTAAAGTAACCGTGACGTAATACTAATATAATACAAGTAGGAAAAATGCTCCTTGCAGTCGCATGAAAAAGTTAATATGAGCTATGATGGTCAACATTTAAATGTATCAAGGACAAGATTTAAAATGTTTAATATGAGCCAACATCTAAATAAGTAGAGGACAAGATGTAAACGGCTAATATGAGCCGCTACGTTTCTCTTGGGCTCATATTGACGCTCATTTAGCTTTTGCTTACTTTTAATCCAACACTGAAATGGCTTGCATGAATAACGACGCATAAACATTAATTTTGCAAAGCTGTACGTAAATGTTTTCTTCTCCACCGCTACATCCAAGTATATACACATTTAAGGCCACCATATAAGTCAACAAAACGAAACCGAAGTCCAATCTAATGAATAAACGAAAATGTGGAACTTATGTTGTGAAATCTTGAGAAATCACATTTGAAGTTATCATCGCAATCATCACATTAATTCAATATATTTCCAAGCCAATCAAATCGTTTATAAACACTGATGCTTATATGCTAACCGTAAACTGTATCTATGTTTGCCATTTTAGTCGCGTCAATATGAGCCCAAGAGAAACGTAGCGGCTCATATTAGCCGTTTACATCTTGTCCTCTACTTATTTAGATGTTGGCTCATATTAAACATTTTAAATCTTGTCCTTGACACATTTAAATGTTGACCATCATAGCTCATATTAACTTTTTCATGCGACTGCAAGGAGCATTTTTCCTACTTGTCCTCCGACTAGTTTTTGGGAACGCTGCCATAACTGTGGTAGCAGCAATCACAAATTCCGTGTATGCAAGATTTCAGCCTTCCAGCTATCTCCAGTAGCTTGAACCAGGAACTGGTTCAATTTTGAACCAGTTGAACTAGATCTGGCCAGCCATGGGTCGGATCACCAAAGTAACACCACCAGTGAATTCCCCATGCCCAATAACCTTTGTATGCAAAATTTCAGCCTTCCAACTAACTCCAGTAGCTTGAACCAGGAACTGGTTCAATTTTGAACCAGTTGAAACAGATCTGGCCAGCCATGGGTCGGATCACCAAAGTAACACCACCAGTGAATTCCCCATGCCCAATAACCTTTGTATGCAAAATTTCAGCCTTCCAACTATCTCCAGTAGCTTGAACCAGGAACTGGTTCAATTTTGAACCAGTTGAACCGGATCTGGCCAGCCATGGGTCGGATCACCAAAGTAACACCACCAGTGAATTCCCCATGCCCAATAACCTTTGTATGCACGATTTCAGCCTTCCAACTATCTCCAGTAGCTTGAACCAGGAACTGGTTCAACTTTGAACCAGTTTAACCAGATCTGGCCAGCCATGGGTCGGATCACCAAAGTAACACCACCAGTGAATTCCCCATGCCCAATAACCTTTGTATGCACGATTTCAGCCTTCCAACTATCTCCAGTAGCTTGAACCAGGAACTGGTTCAACTTTGAACCAGGAACTGGTTCAACTTTGAACCAGTTGAACCAGATGTGGCAAGCCATGGGTCGGATCACCAAAGTAACACCACCAGTGAATTAGCCATGCCCAATAACCTTTGTATGCACGATTTCAGCCTTCCAACTATCTCCAGTAGCTTGAACCAGGAACTGGTTCAACTTTGAACCAGTTTAACCAGATCTGGCCAGCCATGGGTCGGATCACCAAAGTAACACCACCAGTGAATTCCCCATGCCCAATAACCTTTGTATGCACGATTTCAGCCTTCCAACTATCTCCAGTAGCTTGAACCAGGAACTGGTTCAACTTTGAACCAGTTGAACCAGATCTGGCCAGCCATGGGTCGGATCACCAAAGTAACACCACCAGTGAATTCCCCATGCCCAATAACCATTGTATGCAAAATTTCAGCCTTCCAACTATCTCCAGTAGCTTGAACCAGGAACTGGTTCAACTTTGAACCAGTTTAACCAGATCTGGCCAGCCATGGGTCGGATCACCAAAGTAACACCACCAGTGAATTCCCCATGCCCAATAACCTTTGTATGCACGATTTCAGCCTTCCAACTATCTCCAGTAGCTTGAACCAGGAACTGGTTCAACTTTGAACCAGTTGAACCAGATCTGGCCAGCCATGGGTCGGATCACCAAAGTAACACCACCAGTGAATTCCCCATGCCCAATAACCTTTGTATGCACGATTTCAGCCTTCCAACTATCTCCAGTAGCTTGAACCAGGAACTGGTTCAACTTTGAACCAGTTGAACCAGATCTGGCCAGCCATGGGTTGGATCACCAAAGTAACACCACCAGTGAATTCCCCATGCCCAATAACCTTTGTATGCACGATTTCAGCCTTCCAACTATCTTCAGTAGTGTAGCAGGTCGAGGTCCGGCGCAGTGTTTGTGGAAGCGTAATAAGGTAGCCCAGTAATTCCAAAACTGGACCTGTTACTGCAGGGTATGGATCGGAGTAGAGTCAGTAACCAAAAGTTAAGCCAAACTTCATTAATAATATACAGCATAAATATATTAAAGCATATATATTGCGTAGGCATATATATCATTTACAAGAGCAGATTTAATAGTTATATATAATACACTATACACAGCAATACGTATGATGGCATTTCATAACACAGGAGTTGGTTAAAGGGAAACACTGACGACTGGCCGCTGACTGCTAGAAAGCTAGCGCTTATATAGCGGTGTGCTGACTCAGTGAGTATGGTGCAATTTCCGCAGGATATTGCACAATTTAAAAGGAAACTCTTTGAAGTTAGTAAAAGTTATTAGCTGATTCATGAGTTTTGACACTAATGATCTTAGTCATGTCTCATAAAAAGTGCAAAAGCCATAAAATGGATTCATCACTTTTGGCAGTTCTCTGAATCAGCTACTTTCAAGCTAATAAAACTTAGGTTAGACTTTGAGTGTCAGCAACGCAGAAAGTCAGAGAAATGAGTAAATTGTAATACCTAAGTTAGAACGCTGCGTCACCTCCATACTAGGCGCATATGGTAGAAGGGCAGAGCTTAGGTAATTTACCTTGTTTTCGTAGTTAGCTTAGCTTAGTTACGTTAGCTTTGCGTATGTTTTTGTCAATCAGTACCTAGTTTGCATGCCTAGTTTCTAAGAAAATATTCAATTCTTTACGTAAATTTTGAACCGTTTTCTAGCACCTGTGACATCATTCATCCCTTCAAAAGTCGAAACTCCTGGTTCGATGTTCAAATTTTTACAGTGTAGACTTTACATGTTTACAGTATATATTTACAGCATAATGACTGCATAAGCTAGTGAAGCAAGCTACATAAGTATACAGTCGTAATAATCAAAATGCACTGTTTTATTTAGCTGATGGTTTCTCGGTCACCTTTTGTGTTTGAGATCAAAATTCAACAGGTTATGGCTTATAAAAATTGAGTCATTTGTCTTATACTCTTCCTCACATAATGTTCTGCGTCTGCCAGTTGAGGTTATCTTGCAGATAGCGTTATGCATGTAGCTATGTAAATGCAGTGCATATATACTTGTCCTTCAACTTCTTTGCACGTATTCGTAGTAGGTTTGGTAGTCCGAAACTATAAACGTATATATTACGTTTGTTAGAGCTTCGCGTCATAAATGGAAAAACATAAAAAGTGGTTTGTGCTTTTTTGCGACGCTACGCATAAGCAGTTCTTATTAGCAAAAAGTTTGACATTTCTTAGTGACTCAATATTTTGGAAGCGCACTCGGCTTCAAGTGGCAAAACAATGGGCCATTGATTTTTGCCTAATATTTAAGCAAAGTTGGTTCTGCCTTAACATCAGACTGCAAAAGGAAGGCTAAGACTTTACTGCTCAAACGTAAAATTAAGTTTATGCTTGCAGTGCGGCTTCTGCAGCAACATCATTCTATCTTATGACTAGATTTTCATTGCCATTTAGATTTTAGGTATTTTCGTTAATGCACACTACAGTGTACTTACCTTATTGTGCTGTTCAATGGAAAATTAATTAATTAAATACTTTGCAGAAAATAGCAAATTCTGTGGCTAGCTGTACATTTTTTTGGTTGTATTATTCTGCATCGATATTCCAAGCTTTCACAAAGTGAGCAAATCCTCCAAGGAAATTCTGCAATGCATTTTCGCAAATGCACGGATTTAGATGCACAGTAAAAATCATAACTTCAGTTTCTGATAAAACCTTAATCATGTAAACCTCAAAATATTTACAAATTATCCGTATCTGACGACCTCGCATAACCACATCGGCTGTGGCCACCAAGTTTCACTATAAATTATAGCAAACTAAATTCAAACCATCAGGGGACAGTCAGTCGTCCCAGATCAGAGGTCACTATACCCTCTTCGGTATAGGACAAATACAAGCCTTATCAAAAGGCACTAAAGCACAAGCCTTATCAGAAGGCTATAAGTAATACAAGTCTTGCCAGAAGGCAAAAGTAAAAAAAATCCGGCGCGCATGCCTACCGAAAGCTTAGCTTCGGTCAACTCAAATCCAAAGAAAAGGTTCGTCAGTATTCAAAGTAGTTCTATCTTAATCGAAATTCCTATCGTTGTGCATCTTCTGTCAAAAGTTTGCTTACAAAATTCATAAATCTGAGCCTTTTCATTCAAATTGTAAACTTCAAGATATCATAAAAGAAATTAACTAGCAGCTGTTAATGTTTAAAGTCTTGTGCGTATTGTCGAACTCGAGCTTGCCTGGGCGCACTGTAAAGCTCACGAAGCTTGATTATTTTCATTTCTCAGATCTAACACTAAATTCGTTATTGCATATTCTTGTTTATTTTCCTATCCTTGTAGGTAAATTCCTGCATTTTTTAAACCGAAGAAAATTTAAATTATAGGTTTTGAGTGATAGCCAACCCTAAGGTTAGACTTCTGGCCCTGGTATACACCGGGATTATGGTATACATATACACATACACTAAACGTTAAAAAAACTCCAATAAATTGTTTTACAGTGAGCCGAGCATTTATTTTCATTGTTTTTCTGTCTTCTGAATCCTTCTGGTTCAAACATCTGAAGTTTCCAGTCCAAGTTACGTGTGATCTAGGCGAATAGGGTTTTCGGCAGCGCAAATTTCATTTCCAAAGTTGATCGTATCGTTAAGGAGACACATTGATTGCTGATTGATTTCCAAATTTTAATGGGCGCAGTCGTAGTGATTATAAAAGTCAAAATTGAGGCATCCATTTGATATTAGGAAAATTGACGTCGCAATTGAATGAACCACGCTCTGCTACCAAATGTAGCAGGTCTAGGTCCGGCGCAGTGTTTATGGAAGCGTAATCAGGTAGCCCAGTAATTCCAAAACTGGACCTGTTACTGCAGGGTATGGATCGTAGTTGGCAATAGTCAAAAGTTAAACCAAACTTCTTTAATGATAAACATAACAGATATATTCAATCCACGACTATATAGTTATAACTAACAGCAGCATAGGTATCATAGGCCTTGCCTAAGATAAGGTTGACTTAAGTTTGAAAACACTGACGACTGGCCGCTTAAGATAGGAAAGCTAGCGCTTAAATAGCTGTTGGCTTAGTCAGTGATGATTGTGCAATTTCCGCAGGATATTGCACAATTTAGAGGGAAACTTTGAAGTTAGCAAAACTTATTAGCTGATTCATGACTTTTGACACTAATGATCTTAGTCACGTTTCATAAAAAGTGCGAAAGCCATAAAATCTATTTATCACTTTTGACAGACCTCTGAATCAGTTACTTTGAAGCTAATAAAATTTTAGGTCAAACTTTGAATGTCAGCAACGCAGAAAGTTTAGTGATAAGTTTAAATTATCTTGGAACGCCAACTAGGCTGCTTGTTAGGAAGTTAAGGTAGAAATTGTGACTTACGTACATTGCCACTTTTACGTAGTCTACGTATGTACGTATATTTAAGATTTACGCATGTACTGATTTTTACTGAAAGAAATGTATATGTTCGATTAGAAATTCCGAAAATATAAACAACGTTAGTATAATTTTTAGCACTTGTGACATCATTCACCCCTTCAAAAGTCGAAACTCCTGGTTCGAAATTGAGAGCATAGAGATTGACTGCGTAAATCAAAGTTTACTGTTCTATCCAGCTGATAATTTCTCTGTCAGCTTTTCTGTTTTAGAACAGGATTCCAAATTTTATTGATTAGCCTTGCAAAAATTAAAGTATTTCTTCAAACTCTTCCTCAAAAATTATGTTAGTAATTATATAGTTCAGGATTCAAATATTCACAGATTATTGGCATAGATTCCAAAAGGGAGAAGCTCAGCTTGTTTACTTTTAGCTTGTTTTGCAGCTGGCTTGCATTTTTTGCACTGTTTTTCAGTAATTGAGGTAACTAGATTGAATCTGGCATTCTAACGGCTTTCTAGTTTTTTTGGAAAAGTTACGCAAAACATTACTACTGTTGGCCTGCATATACGTATCGCTGTGGGCTTAACGCTGCAACTGGGTCCTCTGTTAGCGAGCATTAAAGACTGGACTATTGATTCTGTCCAATGTTGCTACAACCCAAGTTTGCAAATTTTTGCATCTAAGTCAGAACTTATTAAACGAAACCTCCAAGTTTGCAGCACAAATGCATGTACGCCTGCAGAATGTTTTAGCTGCAGAAGTCTTAATTGTTAATGCTATATTTTCACTGATTTAAGGTGAATTACATAGAGATTTCTTTTTCTGCCAATTATAGCAGTTGAACAGCTTATCAAAAGTTCGATGAACACTTTCATCTGAAGTTTTAGTTGTTATAATTCGTACAGGTACAAGCTTGTTAGCAAGTTACTCTAATTAAACTTCGAGCTTAATACTTCAACTTTTTCACCGTAAAACATTAGCTCTGAAATGCAATTTCTGAAACTTTTGGATTAGATGCACAGCAGAATTGACTTATTCTCAAAAGCCTAAATTCGGTATGTCAATTACCTACCACTTATCTGTTTCTGACGACCTCACATTACCACATTGGCTGTGGCGACCTAGTTTCACTATAACCTATAGGAAACTAAATATCAAACCTTCATGGGACAGTCAGTCGTCCCAGGTCAGAGAGGTCACTATACCCTCTTCGGTAAAGGACAAATACAAGCCTTATCAAAAGGCACTAAAGCACAACAAAGCCTTATCAGAAGGCTATAAATAATATATACAGGTTATGCCCGACGGCAAAATTCAAAAGTTCAGCGCGCGCACTTTCCGTAGTGAAGCCTTCAGCTTCGATCAATTCAAGCCATAAATAAGGTTCGTCAGTATACAAAGTGATTCTATTTTACAAGAAATTCCTTTCGTTGTGCATCTTTAGTCAAAAGTTTGCTTGCAAATTTCATTAAAGCTTGCCTTTCTTTATTCAAATTGTAAGCTTTAAAAATACCGCAAGGAAGTTAACTAGCTGCTGTTAGAGATTTGACTCACTGCTATCAAATTTATATTGCCTGGGCTCCGCTGTAAATCTCGGCAAACTTGACTTATCATAATTTCTGATCTAGCGCAAAAATATTTTTGATTATTGCTTAATTTTCTATCGTTCTTGGCAAATTACTGCACTTTTTGGAACTGAATATAATTCGAACGTTTTGAGGTTTTGAGTGATAGGTAGCCAACCATCAGGTTGAAGTTTTGGCCCTGGTATACACCGGGAGTTACATATGGCATACACAGACATACACAATACGGTTAAAACATAAATAAATTAATTTTCATAGTCAGCCAAGCATTTTCATTGTTTTCATGACAGCAGAGTAATTCTGGTTCCAAATTCTTATGACATCGTTCGAAGTTACGCAGGTAGATGGATAAGGGGCCGATGGGCGTTTTGGCAAAGCAAATTTCAAATTTAGTCCAAAAATGATCACATCGCTAATTGGCAGTCATATATATTGATTGATGATGATTTCCAAACTTGATAAGCGCAGTCGTAGTGGTTAGAGAGTAAATTCAAAATTGAGGCATCCCGTTGATACGTTGACGTAGAAAGTGAAAGAAAACCACGCTCTGCTACCAAATGTAGCAGGTCGAGGTCCGGCGCAGTGTTTGTGGAAGCGTAATAAGGTAGCCCAGTAATTCCAAAACTGGACCTGTTACTGCAGGGTATGGATCGGAGTAGAGTCAGTAACCAAAAGTTAAGCCAAACTTCATTAATAATATACAGCATAAATATATTAAAGCATATATATTGCGTAGGCATATATATCATTTACAAGAGCAGATTTAATAGTTATATATAATACACTATACACAGCAATACGTATGATGGCATTTCATAACACAGGAGTTGGTTAAAGGGAAACACTGACGACTGGCCGCTGACTGCTAGAAAGCTAGCGCTTATATAGCGGTGTGCTGACTCAGTGAGTATGGTGCAATTTCCGCAGGATATTGCACAATTTAAAAGGAAACTCTTTGAAGTT
The DNA here is from genome assembly GCA_030248195.1 of Trissonchulus latispiculum. NCBI lineage: Eukaryota > Metazoa > Nematoda > Enoplea > Enoplida > Ironidae > Trissonchulus > Trissonchulus latispiculum. The sequence continues at coordinate 60,340 of JASAND010020864.1, read as the reverse complement.
AGTAAAAGTTATTAGCTGATTCATGAGTTTTGACACTAATGATCTTAGTCATGTCTCATAAAAAGTGCAAAAGCCATAAAATGGATTCATCACTTTTGGCAGTTCTCTGAATCAGCTACTTTCAAGCTAATAAAACTTAGGTTAGACTTTGAGTGTCAGCAACGCAGAAAGTCAGAGAAATGAGTAAATTGTAATACCTAAGTTAGAACGCTGCGTCACCTCCATACTAGGCGCATATGGTAGAAGGGCAGAGCTTAGGTAATTTACCTTGTTTTCGTAGTTAGCTTAGCTTAGTTACGTTAGCTTTGCGTATGTTTTTGTCAATCAGTACCTAGTTTGCATGCCTAGTTTCTAAGAAAATATTCAATTCTTTACGTAAATTTTGAACCGTTTTCTAGCACCTGTGACAGTAGCTTGAACCAGGAACTGGTTCAACTTTGAACCAGTTGAACCAGATGTGGCCAGCCATGGGTCGGATCACCAAAGTAACACCACCAGTGAATTCCCCATGCCCAATAACCTTTGTATGCACGATTTCAGCCTTCCAACTATCTCCAGTAGCTTGAACCAGGAACTGGTTCAACTTTGAACCAGTTGAACCAGATCTGGCCAGCCATGGGTCGGATCACCAAAGTAACACCACCAGTGATTAGTGAATTCCCCATGCCCAATACCCTTTGTATGCAAAATTTCAGCCTTCCAACTATCTCCAGTAGCTTGAACCAGGAACTGGTTCAATTTTGAACCAGTTGAACCAGATCTGGCCAGCCATGGGTCGGATCACCAAAGTAACACCACCAGTGAATTCCCCATGCCCAATAACCTTTGTATGCAAAATTTCAGCCTTCCAACTATCTCCAGTAGCTTGAACCAGGAACTGGTTCAATTTTGAACCAGTTGAACCAGATCTGGCCAGCCATGGGTCGGATCACCAAAGTAACACCACCAGTGAATTCCCCATGCCCAATAACCTTTGTATGCAAAATTTCAGCCTTCCAACTATCTCCAGTAGCTTGAACCAGGAACTGGTTCAATTTTGAACCAGTTGAACCAGATCTGGCCAGCCATGGGTCGGATCACCAAAGTAACACCACCAGTGAATTCCCCATGCCCAATAACCTTTGCATGCAAAATTTCAGCCTTCTAGCTATCTCCAATAGCTTGAACCAGGAACTGGTTCAACTTTGAACCAGTTGAACCAGATGAACCAGGCGAGATACGGTGTCGGCACTATGCTCATCGTGTTCAGCCACCCCGATTTACTATATGTGGGTACCACCCCAAGGCCGAAAAACGCTGTTTTTGCCCGTTTTTTGACTATTTTCAAATTTTCGGACTTAGAAATTTTTCAGCCTGAAGGTGTCCAAAAACGTTATTTTTTTCCATTTTTGACCATCTATAAAAATCGAACCAGAGCGAAATTCGGAAAAAAAACATAAACTTGCTAAGTACCATTGCCTAGATATTCAAAAAGTAGTATAGAAAAATTTTTCCTATGGGCCGTTCGAAAAATCGAGTTAACACAAAATTGACAAAAATCATGCTGAATACAGAGAAAAAACCCACTTTCAAACCCGTAAGAGAAAGTCGATTTTTTTCAAAGTTCAGTTTTTCCGGGCAAGTTTGGTATCATTCGAAAGCTCTTGGCCTGGAGATTTCAAAAATGTAAATATTAGCTCTTAATTCCTTCCCGTTAATTAGTTATGCCTAATTAGCACTTTTCAAAATCCGCAAAATGCCTTTATAGCTCATATTATGGGGGGGGGCTCTCCGAGCACCCCCATGATACTAAGAAATTAATACTAATATACAGATAACAAGCAAAACTTTGGTGACCCACTCCTCACCCCTGTTTTTCAAATAATCTAATGAATAATCTATTTTTAAATATCCTTTTTCACTTTTATTCACATATTATATAACTTAAATTTTTTTGTACCGGAAAATCTTCACCCTAACAGACGAATCCTAAACTACAATTACTTTCGAGTTGGTATTTCAACTCTTAAGGCCTTTCCACAAGAGAATTATATAAAAGACTGAATTTTTAGAAGACTACAAATTTTTAAGTCAGTCTTTAGCGAGGCGCAGAGCTTTGGTTTAAGAGTACAGCACTCTACCTCCTGTGCCACACCCACCCACAGACGGCGATATTTCGACCTGTCTGGGTAGCTTATGTTTAACATCAGAACTAAGCAGCGATTTCCACGGAGATTCATAATGTTTTAAAATTTCGTGATTCCAACCAAATTGACCTAAGAATTTTCTTGACTCGACTAATAACCTAAATAGACTGACTTCGTCTTGAGGTGATGGTTCCTTGTTGAAAGAAGTTGAGAGAAATGGGCCGGCAGCGTACAAGAAAGGCTCCGGCCGCTTACAACTGGTCTGACTGCTTGCAGATAATGTACTCTTGCTGCCATCACTCGTGCCACACATCTGTGCCACAATTTTGCAACTATTACAAGATTCCTCTCTATTTCGTAAACAATTACAAAATTCCTCCCTAAACCAAGACTAAATGCCACAGTATTGTGTCAGATTAGTACAATCATGGATTTGAGTGCAACATTGTTATTGGTTTTCTTAAATGTTCCAGATGCAACTTTTTTGCCTTTGCCAAAGAAAATGCCTGGGACAGGTTTTCATATATTGCCAGGCATAATTTTAAACAAAACCCACCTTTCTCTTTGAAATAAGAGATGTTACAGAACCAACTTGATACAAAAATTTATTATTGATTCCTTATCGCACAACTACTGGCGCTTTAGAATGTGTAGAGAAGAATCCTGTAATAGTTTGTATTTCTGCCACAATAATGTGGCATTATAACACTTTCTCAGAGGAATCTTGTAATAGTTTGTACTTCTGCCACAATAATGTGGCATAATAACACTTTCTCAGAGGAATCTTGTAATAGTTTGTGCTGCTGGCACAATAGTGTGGCATCAATAAATTAGAGAGAGGAATCCTGTAATAAATGGTTCAATGATAAGGATTTGCAAGCATGCGGGCAAAATCGCGGCTACTCGTGCTGCCATACGTGTTCTTGCCACACAGAAGTTTGGCAACCTTATAATTTGAAATCCTGTAATAGGTAGTATTTCTGCTACAATAATGTGGCATAATAACACTTTCTCAGAGGAATCTTGTAATAGTTTGTATTTCTGCCACAATAATGTGGCATAATAACACTTTCTCAGAGGAATCTTGTAATAGTTTGTGCTGCTGGCACAATACTGTGCCATCAATAAATTAGAAAGAGAGGAATCCTGTAATAAATGTTTTAATGTGATAAGGTTCAGTAAGTAACTGGTGACCGCTGGACAGACGTTTTCCCACTTCACGCCAGCTACGTTGGCTACCCAGTCGCTGCCGGACAGAACGTTCAGCTCACGTCTTTACTGGGTTGCTGCAAGGTAGACGTCTTGATTTTTCGAAGGCTAGGCAGGTTGCAATTCTAGCGCTCGATTCCAGCGGGAGGAGGTTGGCTTCATTTTGCACAAGATCAGCTGGAGACCCTACCACGCAGCCAGAGATGGCTCTTGCTGCTTCGTTTTGGATCGTCTGTAGCTTGGCGAGGTTGGAGTCTGCTGTAGTGCCCATCCAGGCAGAGCAGCAGTATTCCATTGCAGAAGCGATGTAGGTAAGGTAGACCAACCGGAGATCCTCTTTCGAACTACCCCACCTGGTTCCTGCAAGGGCCTTGAGCACATTGTTGCGTTTCCTGAGCTTCACAACGATTGAATCGATGTGTGCTTTGAAGGATAGGCAGGGATCAAATTTAATTCCCAGGAAGGTAGGATTTTTATTATAGGGAACTTACTGGCCTTGAGCACATTGTTGCGTTTCCTGAGCTTCACAACGATTGAATCGATGTGTGCTTTGAAGGATAGGCAGGGATCAAATTTAATTCCCAGGAAGGTAGGATTTTTATTATAGGGAACTTACTGGCCCGCGATCTGCAGCACAGGCCTGAAGCTCTGCTCTTCGTTCCAAGTGGTAAAGAGGGTTGATTCACATTTGCCGGCATTTATTTCCATGTCGTTAGAATTGGCCCAGTCAGATATACTGTAGTTGCTGTAGGAGGCATTCCGCTTTCAAGGGAGATGGATGCTGCGTCCAGACGGCCAAGTCGTCTGCAAAAAGAGAGACGAACACACCTTCTGGCAAATTTTTGGCTATTGAATTGACGAAGATGGGGAAGAGGGTGGGGGATAGGACGCAGCCTTGAGGCACCCCGCTGCGGAAGCGCCTGGCTTTGCTGACAGCTCCTTCGAATTCTACATGGCAGTATCGGTTTGACGGGAAAGCATAGATCCATCTGATCTGATGAGATAGGGTGGCACTCCGAGTCTGATCATTTTTCGGATGAGGCCGACATGCCATACCCTGTCCAAAGGCACGGCTGAAATCAATAAGGGCAAGGAGAGTTCTGGCTGCTTGATTGGGTCAATCTGAGGATCAATCTTCAGTGGATCGCAAGGCTCTGAATCCTGCTTGGCGATCTTGGCAATTTCTGATTCTAGCCAGGAGCTCCTTTACTGGCCGTTCCATAATTTTGGCAACGCAGGAGGTCAGGGAGATTGGCCGATAGCTGCTGGGATTCTCCGCGGGCTTGCCCTGCTTCAGGATAGGAATGATTTTTTTGCCCTCTTCCATTTATCTGGGCAGGCGCCGGACGCTAGACAGAGGTTGCAGAGATGGAGGAGGAAGTTTTTGCCTTTCTCAGTTAGATGGCGTAGACACTGGCATTACTGATGCCATCATGGCAGCCCAAAGTTGGATCCATCTTGTTGGGCCACCGGCATCTGATGATCACAAGCTGCTCCACCGCGGCAGCAAGGTGAAATCCATTGGAACAGCTACTGCCGTCCTGAGGGGGGAAACGACGTCGGCGTGGCATACGTACTGGACTGAGCCATGACAGAGCCAGGACATTATTTGGGGACCGCGGGCCGGTCCCAAGTAACCGCGAAATGGGCATCCCCAAGGCCCACCGAACTCTACTCTCACAGCTGCGAACTGGTAAATCCCTCCTCCAATACAGGCATATTATTGATCCAGCTGGCTGTCCCTCCCCCCTTTGCCCTGACTGCCTACAGGAAGAAGAAACGCTCGAGCACTTGATATTGAGCTGCCCCAGGAAATCAATAACCCGGCGTTCCCACCTCGACTGCTCCCAAGGCCTGGCCGTCCTGTGGTATGACCCTCCCGGGGTGTTGGACTTCCTCCGGGGTTCCGGGCGCCTTTAGCCCGGCTATATGGTCTCACCGATTGGCCCAAGATATGACGATGATGATGATGATGCCATCAGGGCCAGGAGCCCCTCCACTGTAGCTCGGCTGCACTGTAGCCTCAGAGCGTCTTTCATTTGATGAGGGACGATCCTGTCTTCCTTCCTTCCTGGGCCGAGTTAACGCTACCGAAGCGTACTCCTTAACGAAGGCATTAGCTTTGGCACAGAGTGTAGCTAGGACCTTTCCATTGACGACAAGGGCAGAACCAGAGTTCCGTCCACTGTGTTGTCATGTCATCCATCAATCCGCTTGATTGTCCTCCAGACTGAGGAGGGATCGGATCTGGCATTCAGCTGAGAGGATATAGGATATAGGATATCCAAAGTTTCTCCAGGATTCTCGCTTTGAGTCGATGATTAGCTGTCGAGCTGTTCTGCACGCCTCCTTCCACTCAGGAAAGCGATCCGGATTCTGCCTTGATTCCTTGTAGAGAGCTTCACGACGACCTATGGCAGCTGCCACAGCTGGAGACCACCATGGCTTGGGAGGTCTGGAATCACCAACAGGTACAGCTACTCTCTGCGCTTCGGAGACAGCATTGGTAAAGAGGCTGCAGGCAGATTCGGCACATTGGATAGAGTTGGGATCCTGACCTACAACGAGGCTCATATTGGCGTATGTCATAATATAACAAGTAATAAAAATGCTCCTCTGGAGCATGAAAAAGTAATATGGGTGATGGTGAGGTTGCAAAATCAAGAGAGGACTAGTCTTAAAAATGCTTAATATGGGGGCTAGGTTCCAAAACAGAAGAGGACTACGTAGGTTGTGAGCAAATTAATATGGGCACAGCTTCGCCGAACAACCCATATTCGCGGATTGCTAAATTATACATGCATACGTACCAATGTTTCGATTCGATTTTATACTTTATAGTGCACAAACAATTTACACCTCTGATATTCGAGCATTGACGAAGACTAAATTTTCTATTAAGAATCTCTTGATAGATGTCTCTCTAGAGATCTCTGTGCATTTTCCATTTCTACGGAAATTTATATACATATCAAGAATAACTGAACGAATCATTCCAACGATGTTCTGTTTCCTCCCGGATTGAATCAAGTCTTTTCTCGTTGCTTGCCGTAGTACAACCAGATCTGGCCAGCCTTGGGTCGGATCCCCAAAATAACAACACCAGCTGATTCCCCATGCCCAATAACCTTTGTATGCCAAATATCAGCCTTCCAGCTATCTCCAGTAGCTTGAACCAAGGACTGGTTCAACTTTGAACCAGATGAACCAGATCTGGCCAGCCATGGGTCGGATCCCCGAAATAACACCACCAGTAAATTCCCCATGCCCAATAACCTTTGTATGCCAAATGTCAGCCTTCCAGCTATGTCCAGTAGCCTGAACCACGAACTGGTTCAACTTTGAACCAGTTGAACCAGATCCGGCCAGCCAGGCGCGTAGCCAGGGGGGGGAATGGGGGGAATTCCCCCCCGAAATGGTGTTGCCCCCCAGAAATTTTTTCCTGCCACGTGTGTAAACGCCTTTTTCAAAAAGTTTTCGCGCCGTCGGCGCGAAATATGTGTATTATACCATTGTAATACGTGTTTTGCACTAAAAAATGAGCACAAATTACCCTATTTAGTGTAGTTTGACCAGCTTCTGCATCATTTGGGAGCATGAACACGCACTGCGCCTTAAATATTATTGTAATTTCAAAGAATGCTCTGTAAAAATTCCACGAAGGTCACGAAATACAAAAATTTCTCAGCTTTTCGGGGGCTCCGCCCCCCAGACCCCCCGGAAAAATTTTGCATTCCCCCCCCGAAATTTTTTCTGGCTACGCTAGTGCGGCCAGCCATGGGTCGGAACCCCAAAATAACACCACCGGTGAATTCCCCATGCCCAATAACCTTTGTATGCCAAATATCAACCTTCCAGCGATCTCCAGTCGCTTGAACCAGGAACTGGTTCAACTTTGAACCAGTTGAACCAGATCTGGCCAACAATGGGTCGGATCCCCAAAATAACACCACCAGTGAATTCCCCAAGCCCAATAACCTTTGTATGCCAAATACCAGCCTTCCAGCTATCTCCAGTCGCTTGAACCAGGACCTGGTTCAACTTTGAACCAGTTGAACCAGATCTGGCCAGCCATGGGTCGGATCCCCAAAATAACACCACCAGTGAATTCCCCATGCCCAATAACCTTTGTATGCCAAATACCAGCCTTCCAGCTATCTCCAGTAGCTTGAACCAGGAACTGGTTCAACTTTGAACCAGTTGAACCAGATCTGGCCAGCCATGGATCGGATCACCAAAGTAACACCACCAGTGCATTCCCCATGCCCAATAACCTTTGTATGCACGATTTCAGCCTTCCAACTATCTCTAGTAGCTTGAACCAGGAACTGGTTCAACTTTGAACCAGTTGAACCAGATCTGGCCAGCCATGGGTTGGATCACCAAAGTAACACCACCAGTGAATTCCCCATGCCCAATACCCGTTGTATGCAAAATTTCAGCCTTCCAACTATCTCCAGTAGCTTGAACCAGTTTCCCAAATCCGCAAAGTGCCTTTATAGCTCATATTATGAGGGGCGCTCCGCGCACCCTCATGATATATGAGGCTGAGTAAAGCCTAAGATGGACATCTAGGAAGTAGTTGCCGACCTGACCCTTCAGACGGCTAAGTGGAACCAGCACAGCAAAATGGGTGGGTCGGACGGCAAAACGGACACCGGGAATGAGCTGGGCGCACCAGAAAACCCCTATGGACAAAGTTTTGAAAGGCTAAGTACAGTCATATATGATGTTCCCGGAAGTTGGTACCGACCGGACCCTCCAGACGGCAAAGTGGAACCAGCACAGCAAAATCATGGGTGGGTCGGACGGCAAAACGGACACCGGGAATGAGCTGGGCGCACCAGAAAACCCCCATAGACAAAGTTTTGAGAGGCCAAGTAAAGCCTACTATGGACCTCCAGGAATCGGTTTCCGACCTGACCCCTCAGACGGTCAAGTGGAACCAGCCCAGCAAGATGGGTGGGTCGGACGGCAAAACGGAGACCGGGAATGAGCTGGGCGCACCAGAAAACCCCTATAGGCAAAGTTTTGAGAGGCCAAGTAAAGCCTACTGTGGACCTCCAGGAGTCGGTTCCGTGTTCAGAGTCGGTTCAGGAGTCCCCGAAAACCTTTATATGCATTTGAGAAGTCTATCTTGAAAAATAAGCGAAAAAACTAAGTTCAAAGTCGGACCCAAAATTCACCAACTTTGGCGGGCCAGTACCCAAAAATGGTGCAACTTATCGGAAAACGAATTCAAGATTTTACAACCCCAACATGTCTAGTATTACGCCAAATAATTAGTTTAGCCCCATATATAGCGCAATCTGACTTATTACGGCTAATGTTAAGCATACTTTTGGGTCATTTTAGCGTTGACCGACTTTGGACCCTAGCCAAAAATTTTTTCTACCCCCGGGAAGCATAAAAACTAGCCTATCGGGAATGCGTACTTATTGTATGATACTTACCGGGTACTTATCGGGAAACGTACTTAATTATTTTTGTTGCGTACTCCAAGAATATATTTGGTTCTCTAGTTATTCTCTAGGATCTCTAGTTATTACGCCTACAAAACCCCCTTATGAGACATCAAATCAGAGAAACCGGAAAAAAACATCACTCTCGTAAGCGATTTTTGGGGCAACTTTTTAACGGAAAGTGGTACGGGGATGAAACTTCGCACACATACTAAACTCGACACGTACAATATTTTGCGCACATAATCTGCGCATAATCTGCCCAGGAATCTGCGCAGCTTCTGCGCAGCCTTGTTTTACACTGTCATTTGACCTTAAGCACGCACTTTTCGCGGTAGCGACCCCTATGATAAAAAACCGTCTCGAGTTCTCGAGTTCTCAAGTTCTCGAGTATATAGTCTGTTTTCAGTGACAAAAGCCTCTTCTCTATAAAAAATTATATGTAAAAGTAGTATTTACGGAAAATTTTATGGTATATAATTCATTGAGTCAATTACAGAAGTTATTGAAAGAGGAAGAAAAAACTTGCAAATTTAGATTTTCAAAAATTTCTCGAGGAAGTCTCAAGTTGGCGAAACTTGACTCGAGAACTCGAGAACTTTTTCAGCATTTCAGACTTTCAATGCTGCTTGCGGATCTCGCAAACTTCCAGCGTAGCCTAGCTACATGCTACTAAGCCAAGAAGCTATATGAGGGCGCTAACGCTCACCTTTGTTACTATTCTCCGCCAGTTTCATAAAGCCAAACAATTGTTTCGTCTCGTCCTGGTCCTCCTCAGCGTCAGCGTCAGCGTCAGCGTCGTCTGCTGCTAGCAGTGAGGCCTGACGCAGCTCAAACAGGCTAAAACATTAAGAAGACGACAACTACAGTAGGCAGCGTTTTTCATCATTTCTTTATGATTTCTCTATGAATAAGATGACAAGATGGGCAACAAATTACAATACGGAGGGTTTACCATAAGGCTGACTGAAGACCGTACGCTGAGATCTTGGAAACTAAACTGCGGCAAAATAATATTATTATTATGCTCCATGAATCCTGTCTATCCACAGAGCCAGTCGACTGATGACATGATACATGAGGGCGCTAACGCTAACCTTTGTTACTATTCTCCGCCAGTTTCAGAAAGCCAAACAATTGTCTCGTCCTGGTCCTCCCCAGCGTCAGCGTCACGTTATACAAAAACTTTTCTGCTGGGGGCTGCGCCCCCAGACCCCAGCCTGTCTGCCTTCTTACTTGTTGCTGATTGATACGATGACTGACAAACTAATATTTTATTTATTCATTGAATATAAGTGTGCATGTATGTAGCAGCGGCAACAAACAGCTTGCAAGTCTTGCAGATGTAGCACTTAAAAAGATTTTAATATACATTCGATATTGCAATAACCGGCAATACTTTCGGCTATAACTTTCGCTAGACGCATTTCCGGAAAATGTCGCAAGAAGGAAAGTTGTTCAGCTCGACGAACTCTTTCATTTGAGTACCATATAGACCACTTTTGAGGAATTTTTCCAAATCCGGAATTTTCCGGGGCGCATATCTCGAAATCCGTAAATTTTCCTGAAATTTCGTTTTCAGTTTCGAAATCAGCATGGTCGAGTTGCCCACTTACTCAAAAGTTACCAACTTTTGAGCGAAATCGGAGACAAAAAATTTTTAAGTCCAAAATCCGGGTTTTCATGAATTCCCGGATTTCCAGTTTTTCGGCTATAACTTTCGCTAGACGCATTTCCGGAAAATGTCGCAAGGAAAGTTGTTCAGCTCGACGAGCTCTTTCATTTGAGTACCATATCGACCACTTTTGGAGAAAGTTTTCAAAATCCGGAATTTTCCGGATCGAATATCTCGAAATCCGGAAATTTCGATTTCAGTTTCGAAATCAGCGTGGTCGAATTACCCCATGACCAACTTTTGAGAGAAATCGGAGACAAAAAATTTTTACGTTTCCCTTGGTCCCCCCTTACCATTTTGAAAAATTCCGAGATTCACCATTCCCGGAATCCGGGAAGTACCTTACTGCCCGCACTTCCGGAAGCACTTTAGGTCACCCCCAACTCCCCCTGCAAAATTCAGCCGTATCGGTCCAGCCAATCAAAAGTTAGAGGGGGGACACATTCGGCAAGAAATAATAATAAAGGACATACCCAACACAAAGGGTTGCCTTTTTGTGAAAAAGCGGCAACCCAATAAATCCTACCGGCATCAACGGGTTGTCGCAGCCATTTTCCTCTTATCTAAAGGGCCAAAACTCAGTTTTGGTACATTTTCAGAACTTGGTTTTATTGCAACCTTCTTCCTACTCGTTGAGGCCTTTCAAATGAGTACCATATCGACTACTTTTGAGACAATTTTTAAAAATTCCGATTTTCCGGGAATTCCTGGATTTTCGGTTTTTCGGGCGGAACTTTCGCTAGGCGTATTTTCGAAAAATGTCGCAAGAAGCAAAGTTCTTCAGCTCGGTGAGCTCTTTCATTTGAGTACCATATCGACCACTTTTGGGGAAATTTTTCAATATCCGGAATTTTCTGGGCCGAATATCTCGAAATCCGTAAATTTTCTGGAAAATTAGATTCCAGTTTCGAAATCAGCGTGGTCGAGTTACCCCATGACCAACTTTTAAGCAAAATCGGAGACAAAAAATTTTTAGTCCAAAATCCGGGTTTTCGTAAATTCCCGGATTTTCAGTTTTTCGGCTATAACTTTCGCTAGACGCATTTCCGGAAAATGCCACAAGAAGCAAAGTTGTTCAGCTCGGTGAGCTCTTTCATTTGAGTACCATATCGACCACTGTTGGAGAAGTTTTTCAAAATCCGAAATTTTCCGGGTCGAATATCTCGAAATCCGGAAATTTTCCGGAAATTTCGATTTCAGTTTCGAAATCAGCGTGGTCGACTTACCCTATGACCAACTTTTAAGCAAAATCGGGGACAAAAATTTTTACGTTTCCCTTGGTCACGTTACGTTACAAATTTTTACGTTACCATTTTTAAAAATTCCGGGAGCTGCCATTCCCGGAATCCGAGAAGTATCGGGCTACCCGCACTTCCGGTACCACTTCGCCCCACCCCCAACTGGTACTGATAATTTCAGCCCGATCGGTCCAGCCAATCTCGAGAAAAAGGGGGGGACAAGATTGTTTACCGATATAATAAATAAAGAAACTTACCCATAACAAAGGGTTGTCTTTTTAAAAAAATGCGACAACCCAATAAGCACAGACCAATAACAAGGTGTTGCCATTTCCTTTGGAAAAGTGGGCAACACAACTAGCAACTGCAAGAATGTGTTGCCCACAACACATTCCTTTGGGGTATAGATTTTGCTAGATACCTTTTAAGCTGTTTCTGTTCAGGAAATCTGTCCCAGGACTCAAAGAGCTTTCAATTAAGCACCATATTGCCCATGCTTCAATGAGTTTTTTGAAAATCCGATTTTTTCCGGAAATTCCGGATTTTCCAATCTACTGCCATAACTTTCGCTAGAAGCATTTCCGGAAAATACGGTAATGATAAAAATTACTCCGCTCGACGAGCTCTTTCATTTGAATACCATATCAACCACTTTTGAAGAAATTTTTCAAAATCCGGAATTTTCCGGGTCGATTATCTCGAAATCCGTAAATTTTCCTGAAATTTCGATTTCAATTTCGAAATCAGCATGGTCGAGTTACCCTATGACCGACTTTTGAGCCGAATCGGAGACAAAAAATTTTGACCAAATTTTGGATTTTTGAATCGTCGTCCCCCCTTACCATCCGAAAAAATCCGAATTTTCAAAACCCGGAATTTCGGGACCATCTTGCTTCCGGGAGATGTCCCAGTCAAGGGCTTCAAAATAAGGTATCAACCACCCCTGTACCCTTTCCCAATCTCGAGATCTAGGGGGGGACAGACGGATAATAAGCACAGACCAATAACAAGGTGTTGCCCTTCCTTTGGAAAAGTGGGCAACACAATAAGTCAAAAGGCATCAAGTGGTTCCCGCCCGTCATTTTCCCCTTTATACAATGAGTTTATGTACTTTTTGGAAAAGTATGCAGTTACTAGTTTTATGTCTATTATAACTGGTTCCCACTCCCAGCTCATCAAGAGCTTTCGAGCCTTATACCACTATCAGACCAATCCGACAAAGTTCGATTTTGACCGATTTTGACCGGTTTTGGTCATTTTTGACCCTTTCGTGGCTCTGTAACTCATTTTTCGTACACTTTGACGCTTTGGCCCATTACAACTTATTATCCATTTTTATCCACGCAACGAGAGCTTTCGAATGGTATCTGTATCGACCGGATGCGACAGTTTTCAATTTTGACCGTTTTTGTCCATTTTTGACCCCTTTGAGGCTCCGTAACTCATTTTTCCTACGTTTTGGTTCCTATTACAACTTTTTATCCACACAACCAGAGCTTTCGAATGATATTTCGGAAAAAAATTATTGCGGAAAAAAACTAGTTTTTCCGGTTTTTTCGGTTTTTTTCCAGTAATTTTACCGAATATATCACCAAAGGTTTCAAACTGTTTCTGGAGTGTCAAAATTGAGCAAATTTTAACGAATTTAAGCTTTTAAACAAATTTTAATACATACGTAGGTATTTAGCTATTGTTCTGACTTATTTTTACTGGGGGGGGGGGGGGCGCCCCCCATTCGGCGACCTCCCCCCATGAAATGCCCCTAATAAATTCCGACCTTCCCCCCCCATAACCCCAAAACTTGTCAAATTTTCAAAAAAATTTTCCCGCTTCGCCGGATTTTTAACGAAATTTTCACTATTTTAGCCTAAAAGCCACTTAAAATTAGTCATTTTTTAGCGATTTTTTCACATTTTTACATAAAAAACCCGCAAAAATTCGTACATTTTTTCCAAAATATGCCCCACCCCATTTTGGGTCCCCCCCCATCGATGGGGGGCCCCCATGAAGCCCCCCCCCCCCATACATGTTTCCCTAAAAATAAACCAGTTGTTAGCCATAAAGTTACAAAATTAGTGGCCTAATTTCCAACAGAAGAATCCGGTAACCTCCCCCCAACTTGGGCCAAGGCCAAGCCAAGCCCCCGTCCACCTACCGCTTTTCTTTCAACAGCTTGGCTAAAGGTTGAGCTTTACATGTGATTCCCGCCGTCAAGATGCTACTGACACGAGTGAAGTCACGACAATTCTGCTCCAGCAGGCTACGTTCCAAATCTGTGGCATAGAGTATGTAGAAATCGGCCAGTTGGGTACATTGGTTAAGGGTCAACATCTTTTCAAACACTGACAATTTGCCCATAGACTTGCTGGTATAGGCCTATAAGTTATTACAATAAAATAATCCATTATTTAAGAAAAAATATCCCTACTACAAACATATTGTGTATGTATACAACTAGGTTTTTTTTTTGGTCAAAAATAGCGTCGTTTGCAGAATGACGAAAGAATGACCAAGCCAAAATGTGGAAGTAGCACTCAAATTTAGCAAGAATGCAAAGTTTCTATTACCTTTTAACAGTGATTTTTCAAAAAATAAATCTTCTCAGCGAAAGAATGGCCAGATCGGAAGTGACATCAGCAGGTGGAGACCAGTGCGGGCGGGAAGGAGTCCCCCAAGGCAGTGGGCTCTCTCCAGTTCTTTTCGTCATTTTCATCAACGATATTGCCCAAGATCTCCCCCCCCCCGGGAGTCGAGATCAGCCTCTTTGCAGACGACCTTGCTATTTGGAGTCAGGACAGTAAGTTTGCGGAGGCCTGTGCTAAGCTTCAAGAAGCTCTTGATGCTATAGATCGATGGTCCAAGAAGTGGAAACTGGGAATCAACGTGAGCAAGTCCAAGTATACTAGCTTCAGCACATATATACAACAAGGAAGCGAGTGAGCGATTGAACCTTCGGCTCAGCGGCCACGATCTGCCCTTCAATCCAACTCCCACTTTTCTGGGAGTAAAGTTCGACAGACTGCTGAATTTTGGACCCCACGTCAACTCCTTGAAGCTTGGCCACGGCTGCTGGCAATGTCTCGCCTTGCCGGCACAAATTGGGGTTGTGCTAAAGAAGATCTCCGGCTGGTCTATTTGTCCTATATCCGGTCGACCTTGGAATACTGCGCCTCAGGTTGGACGCCATGTGCCTCTAGAACCCATCAGCTTTCCGTCGAAAACATCCAAAATCAGGCAGCACGAATGATTTCTGGTTGCTATCGAGCTGCTCCTGTCGAAGCCATTCAAATGGAGGCTGATCCCGTTTAGCCTCAGAGCCAATGAACTTACTGCAGCAGCCTACGAAAAGTCTGCCCGGTTACCTCCCAACAACCCAAGATCCAGGCTCTGGCAGCCGCTGGCGGCTGAGCGAAACATGCAGAGTCAACCATCTTGGAGGAAGGAAGGCGGCACTGATGGCGGAGACCACCGGACTGGCCCAACTTCCTAGAAAGCCACTCTGCGATTCACAGCTCCATCCACAAAGTCGATCTATTCCGGTAACCATATATCCCGATCTGCTGGCAGAAACTGTAAGATCAGACGACGCAGCTTTGAGGAAAGCAAGGCACTAGACTGGATATCCGACAGAGGAGAAGACTTCTGGAAGGACCAAACCATTGCAATCTACACTGACTCCCAGTCACTAACCATGCTTCTGAAGGTTGGAGTCGGGTAACGACAAAGCTGACTATCTGGCGAACATTGGAACCACTCTCGACCAAACAACTGTCCCCGTAGACTTTCGTGCTGCAAAATCCCACCTTTCAAGGGAACTCTCAGCGTCCTGGGAGGCCAGTCTCCTCTCAGACAGAATTGGTCTTCCCGCCATCCCCAGGTCCACTCCCTCCAGGGAGCTTGGCCTGGGCCGTGCCGAGCGCTCCATCCTATCCCAATTGCGGGTCGGAGGGTTTTCCCCTCTGCTAAATTGGTTCTTGCACAGGATAGGTGCAAGAAATGACCCCTTCTGTTCCCACTGCCCGGGCACGGAGGACTCTCTGAGACACGCAATCTTAGAGTGCCCGCAGGGGGACCTTCCCCGGCTTCTCCACATTGGTACTAACCCCTCCCTGGAAGTCCTTTGGGAAAACCCTAGAGCGGTGATTGCCTATCTTTGGGGCTGCGGCCGACTCCTGCCTCCGCGGGAGGCGGTCCGGGCCGATTGACGCGTCAGGTGGCCGGAAGCAACAACAACAACAACAACAACAAGGTTGGAGTCAGAGCTACATTCAACCCTTTATTCAACAATGTCAGATCCAAACTCACAGAGATCGGCAGGCGTGCAAACTTATACATTCAGTCAGGGTTTTTTTGGTTGCGGACAAGTGTGCATTTTTGTGCATTTTTAAAAAATAGTGTGCATTTTGGAAAAAATGTGTGCATTTTTAAAAAATTGCTTATTTTGAACTATAACGTACATTTTTGGCCGTAATTTTGTGTTCTACGCATTTTTGACTTCAACTGGAATCCCACGCTTTAGTTGATGTTTTGATGTAATATTCGTTAATTATGACTTGTTTTTCTGAGCAATTTATGCTAAATTGCGCAAGTCTAACATTATAAACAGCGTTCTCTTCGCTCGCGCTGCGCGGTCCCCCTGACGCTGCTTGCGCACGGCGCGGTCCCCTCAGCAATCAGGGTGTACCTGGTACACCTCAGTACACCCCTTGCGCATGTATGATGACGATTTTAAATCTTAACTGGTTAGCGCACGCACAACTGATATTTAGGCAAATGCAGAACTATACAAATTAACGTATATAGGTGTCGGGTTTTGACATCTGCACAGGGTTTTTTTTGGTTGCGGACAAGTGTGCATTTTTTTGTGCATTTTTAAAAAATAGTGTGCATTTTGGAAAAAGTGTGTGCATTTTTACAAAATTGCTTATTTTGAACTATAATATACATTTTTGGCCGTAATTTTGTGTTCTACGCATTTTTGACTTCAACTGGAAATCCACGCTTTAGTTGATGTTTTGATGACGATTTTAAATCTTAACTGGTTAGCACACGTATATATACTGATATTTAGGCAAATGCAGAACTATACAAACTAACGTACATAGGTGTCGGGTTTTGACATCTGCAATGCTGTGAACCTATTAAGCGCAAAATTTTGAATAACATAAAATCAACATAGGATTGTCAATTTGCTGCCAAATTTACTTATATAATTCAAGAATTTCTTCAAAGTAAGGATAAAATCCGAGCTGAAATTACGTATTGGTGTAATTCAGCCCTGTTCTGCGGGTAACCATTTAATATATATATCTAACGTATATATATAATGCAGAAATTAGATTGAAAGTCGACGCCGGGGAGGTCTGGGCGGAGTTCCCCAGAAGTTGGGAATTTTTTGGAATTTTGAACACAAGAAATTTTTATGAACAATTTCTTACCATTTTAACAGATTAACAAACGGCAATAAGAGAGCTAGCATTGCACACGTCGAACCGTTGTAGAGGAAGAAAATGTAAAGAAATGCTTTGAGAAAAATTGGCTTAATCCAGCCTTTTATTTTTGACGATGAAGGAATGCACACTAGTATAAATTATATACCTAACAATTTAAAGCAGAAATATTTCAATAATTAGTGGCTTTAGTGAGGAAGAATAAAACAAAGAAAGGTTGTTGTGACGTTGCCTTGACCGAAAAATAGTACGTACGAAAAAGCGGGGGTCTGGGGGCGGCAGCCCCCAGCTAAAAGCTAGAGCTTTTTTTAAAATTTAAAGCACTTTGGAAATTTTTTAGAGCATTTTGTGGTTAGCGGAAGCAAAATTTGACTGTGCATTTATGTGTGCATTTTTAAATTCGAGTGTGCATTTTGGAAAAAACTAAGTGTGCATATGCACAGTAAAATGCACAAAAAAACCCTGCATCTGCAGTGCTGTGAACCTATTAAGCGCAAAATTGTGAATAACATAAAATCAACATAGGATTGTCAATTTGCTGCCAAATTTACTTATATAATTCAAGAATTTCTTCAAAGTAACGATAAAATCCGAGCTGAAATTACGTATTGGTGTAATTCAGCCCTGTTCTGCGGATAGCCATTTAATATATACATCTAACGTATATAGATATATATATATATAATGCAGAAATTATTGAAAGTCGACGCCGGGGAGGTCTGGGGGCGGAGTTCCCCAGAAGTTGGGAATTTTTTCGAATTTTGAACACGAAAGAAATTTTTATGAACAATTTCTTACCATTTTAACAGATTAACAAACGGCAATAAGAGAGCTAGCATTGCACACGTCGAACCGTTGTAGAGGAAGAAAATGTAAAGAAATGCTTTAAGAAAAATTGGCTTAATTCAGCCTTTTATTTTTGACGATGAAGGAACGCACACTAGTATAAATATATATACTTACAATCTAAAGCAAAAATATTCCAATAATTAGTGGCTTTAGTGAGGAAGAATAAAACAAAGAAAGGTTGTAGCGACGTTGCCATGACCGAAAAATAGTACGTAAGAAAAAGCGGGGGTCTGGGGGCGGCACCCCCCAGCTAAAAGTTTAAAATTTAAAGCACTATGGAAATTTTTTAGAGCATTTGTGGTTAGCGGAAGCAAAATTTGACTGTGCATTTATGTGTGCATTTTTAAATTCGAGTGTGCATTTTGGAAAAAAGTGTGCATATGCACAAAAATGCACAAAAAACCCTGCATTTAGTGGATCCCCGGGCATGCCGGCCTTCGAGGAAATGAAGAAGCAGATTCTCTTGCCTGTCAAGCAGGGTTGCTCATTAGCCCAAACCGACGCCCCCTGTTGAGTAGGGTTGGGCATCGGAAAAAAAGGAAAAAAAGTCGGAAAAATTTAATAATTCTGGGAAGTTTTAGCACTGAAATCTTTATTTCAGTTTCAAAATCAGCGCCATCGCATTAGTCTATGACGAACCCTTCAGCAAAATCGGAGACAAACAATCGGAGACAAGCAAAGCCCAAAACTTTTTGGGTCGAAAATCCGGATTCGTGAATTCCCGGATTTTCAGTTGTTCGGCCGTAACTTTCACTAGGCGCATTTCCGGAAAATGCCACAAGAAGGAAAGTTGTTCAGCTTGGCGAGCTCTTTCATTTGAGTACCTTGCGAAAACTTTTCCCTATTCTAGGGTGAGCGCTAACGCTAGAGTGTAACTCTTGCCACACTCTTAGTTATTATGTACTCTTGACCAGGCCCGCACCCAGGATTTTGAAAAGGGGGGGGGGTCCAAGCTAACATGCAAGGGGGGTCTGGGGGGCGGAGCCCAGAACCCAGAACCCCCAGACCCCAGAACTTCAACTATTTTATTTCTGCTCAAAACAGTATATTACATTGGAAATTAATTTCTTGCAACAAGTAAATTATTTTTTTAAAAATAGCCGTTTTTGCCATAAAAGTAGCAAAAAATTCCATTTTTCATCCCAAAAGTGGCGGGGTCTAGACCCCTTGATTGAACCCCCTCCCCGGTGCGGCCTTGCTATTGACACAACATAATAAAAGCAAGCTATTGAAATCACTACGAAAATTATTTTTCTTGATCCTTATAAACACACGGTCGTCCTCACCAATTTAGTCCAGAGATGCAACATCCTTTGGTCATTATTATATCTGCAATCGTTCATAAATTTGATCAAACCCTTGTTGACCAAATTTCTAAGCAACTTCTTACAATTCTTGGAGGGAAACGTGGGCTGCTCTACCCGTTTCACGTACCTGAAAAAAGTGCATCCAACAATACAGACAGAATGGAGCAATAAGACAAACAGGCAATTAGAAGGCAATTTTCTGGGAATGGAATGAAATTGAAAATGAAACAGCCCCAATGAAACGCCCCACAGTACGCAAACATTCAAGTGTAATTCTGCTTGCACATTAGCCACTGTGGACCCACCTCAATTCATGAACTGCGCCTGTTCGCCCCTACACTACGTACAAGAAACAAAAATGCTCCTCTGGAGCATGAAAAAAAGAAATATGGGTGATGGTGAGGTTGCAAAATCAAGAGAGGCGTCTTTAAAATGCTTAATATTGGGCTAGGTTCAAAAATAGAAGAGGACTAGGTTGTGAGCGAATTAATATGGGCACAGCTTCGCCGAACAACCCATATTCGCGGTTTTATAAATGTATATCAGTATGCATATCCATCCACGCTACGTTTAGTTTATAGTTAGTCAAACTTTTTGTTCGAGAAACGTTTATACTAACCAGTGCGTTTTATTCATTTATACGGAAAATTTATATTTCAAGAATAATCTTAGGACTCTGATAACCTTCTATTTCCTCCCTGCTTGAACCAATAGCTTTTGCCTCATGTCCTTAGATCACTTCTCGTTGCTTGCCGCAGTTCAACCGACCAAATGATGATAATTAACGCACATACGTACGTATTCCTAGCTAGTCTGACAGAGTGCATAATGCAAATATGTATATTAATATGCAAACAACTGTATTCAATGAGTACGTATTCAACTTCTTCAATTTCTTATTACTGACTGAAATTGATAGCTCTGTATGCGACCAAAGCTAAGACGAAGCGTGAAATCCCGCGAATATGGGTTGTTCGGCGAAGCTGTGCCCATATTAATTCGCTCACAACCTAGTTCTCTTCTATTTTTGAACCTAGCCCCATATTAAGCATTTTAAAGACTAGTCCTCTATTGATTTTGCAACCTCAGCATCACCCATATTTCTTTTTTCATGCTCCAGAGGAGCATTTTTGTTTCTTGTCCTTCTGTCCTTTTAAAGATTCTCCTCCAAGCGTCTTACATCATGGCATTACGCCATTTGTCTTAACCAATTCCATACTTAACCAACCAACGCCATTCGCCAGTTAACAATAATTCCAGCCATCTAAATACAAGAAACAAAAATGCTCCTCTGGAGCATGAAAAAGTAATATGGGTGATGGTTAGGTTGTAAAATCAAGAGAGGACTAGTCTTTAAAATGCTTAATATGGGGCTAGGTTCAAAAATAGAAGAGGACTAGGTTGTGAGCGAATTAATATGGGCACAGCTTCGCCGAACAACCCATATTCGCGGTTTATAAATGTAAATCACTATTCCCATCCACAATGCATTTATAGTGCATAAATAATCGACTGCTATGTATTCGAGCTTTAATGGAACTTTCATTTTAGCAACCTTTAGTTTCAAGAAAAAAGCTCTATATATTCTAACCAGAGCATTTTATCCATTTTTACGGCAAATTTATATTTCAATAATAATTTTAGGATTCTGACTTTCTATTTCTAATAGCTTTAGCATCGTATTCTTAGATCTCTTCTCGTTGCTTGTCGCAGTTTAATACGATCAATGACAATTACGTATATATTCCTAGCTAGTCTAACACTGTTTGTATATAAACAGCATTCAGTGAGTATTCAACTCCTTAAATTTCTTATTATTAACTGATATTGATAACTCTGTACGTGACAAAAGCTAAGACGAAGCGTGAAATCCCATCGGGGCCGCCCCTCATTCGGCGACCTCCCCCCCCCCCATTCGAGGAGCCCCCCATGAAATGCCCCCCCATAAATTCCGACCTCCCCCCATAACTCCAAAAATTGCCAAATTTTACCATTTTTACCATAAATTTTCAAATATTTTTCCGGCTTCGCCGGATTTTTAACGAAATTTTCACTATTTTAGCCTAAAACCCACTTAAAAATAGTCATTTTTTAGCGATTTTTACACATTTTTACACGAAAAACCCGCAAAAATTCGAAAATTTTTTCCAAAATATGCCCCCCCATTTTGGGTCAGCCATCGATGGGGGCCCCCCCCCCATGAAGCCCCCCCCATAAATTTTTGCCAAAAAATAAGCCAGATAGTATTCGGTTTAGTGTAAAATAGTTTAAAGTTTAAAAGAATTCCATGCAGCTTAGCGTACTGTGGAGTGTGGAGACAACAGAAGTTGGTGTTGTCGGTCCAAAGATGGTGCGTACACAAACTTCGCCTCGCCCTGATCGCTATGCGCAAAGGTACTGGTACGGTACCCAAATTTTCCAGAAATAGTTCTCATATATAGTGCTTTGATATCGTGAAAACTAATCCTTAGATCAATGTATACTTTTCTCTGAGATACAATCAAAGTGCGAAAAATTGGGTGTTGTAGGCTGTGCTTTTTTGCGAAAAAACTGCGAAATTCCGCACTTTTTTGAAAATTCCGCAACGTTTTTCGGAGCTCTGCGTAAAGTTCCGCAAAAATTGTCCTTGAGCTGAAATTTTCAGTTGTCTCAGATGAAAAATAAACTTGCTTCAGATACTTTTTGAAGAACATTTTCAAAAGATTTTCGCGCCTTCGGCGCGTATTTCTGTATGCGTAACGTAATTACACCTTTCAATTAGCCGAGTTAGAATGCTTAGTGACAGCTATGCAATGAACTTTTTAGTCTTGAAAAATTTGCTATTATTAGCATAAATTATTAGCATAAATAATAAACAATTATTAGCCTATTAATGGGTCGGGATCATGGCCGAGTGGTCTAAGGCGCTGGTCAGAACTTCCGATCTTACGATCGGAGGTTCGATCCCCGGAGGCCACAAAGCTTTCTCGACTCTAGCCAACCCAGCTATCCATCCTTAACTGGGTGTTGTCGGATGAGCACCGGCACCCCATGTCCTGTGGCAGGACGGAAATTTCTCCAGGGGTAAACCTAAATTAGCCTAATAGCAGTTCGATTATATTTTCGGACTTTACTGACTGTCGAAAGTTTCGACAGTCAGTCGACGGTTTTACAAAATTTTCTCAGCTTCTGGGGGTTCCGCCCTCAGACCCCCGCGTCTCTTCACTATTCAGCTTAGACACTTGTAAAACACACATACACATGCTTCGACTTTTGAAAAATAGTTATAACTTGGTTATACTATGCGGTACATGTTAAAAATGTGCTTAAATGCACCCAAATTACTAAAATTCATTAGTTATCTTTAAATTAAACTACTAAAAAACCGGGACCCAGGGGCGTATCCAGGATTTTGAAAAGGAGGGGTTTTGACTAAAATTTACGGAAAAGGAGGGGGTTTTAACAGAATTTTGCACTTTTCATAATGGAATATTGATGAAATTTAACCCAAAAGGAGGGGGTTTCAAACCCCCAAAACCCCTCCCCTGGATACGCCCATGCTTGGACCCCCCCCCCATTTCAAAATCCTGGGTGCGGGCCAGGCTGTACGTACATAATATTATTGTAAACTTACCAGCACCATATGCCAAGAGGATCCGGGCTATTGTCTGCCACTTCCAGGGCTTTCCCCAAAGCTCTAAAATCGAAAGCATAGCATGTATATACAACAGAATTATTATTACATGATGTATAATATGTACGGCCACCTGACTGACCAAACATTTTATTTGAGAAGCCTAAAAACTCGCTTTATATAGGTTTTTCGGAGCGTGGAATTCAAATTTGGCATTAGTTTCCTGGCATTTTTTAGGGTTTTGAAAGTGGGGGGGCTTCCGAAAAGTGGGGGGAGGCGAGCCAAAGGTAAAATATACCGAAATTTTTAGCAACAAATTAGAATTTTAAGGTAAAAACGCAAAAAATCGCTGTTTTAAGCTTAAAATTAACTTATAAGTCCATAAATTATATAGCTAAAAATTGAAAGAATTTTTGAAAATTTGACCTCGAAACCTAATTTTTTGACACTTTTGGGCGACCCCCAAAAAAGTGGGTGGGGGCTTGCCGAAAAGTGGGGGGGGGGGCTCAGAAAGGTGGAGGTGGAACCGAAAAGTGGGGGCCCCACCCCCCCCCCCCCCCCCACTAAAAAATGCCACGTTTCGTAGGTAGCTTTTGCCCAGATTGGAGATCCTGACCACCCCCTGGGCCTGGGTCAGGAGGGTCCGGGCCGGGTCCATCGCCCGAGCCGTCTGCCAAGCCAGAAAGGGTTGAGGTACATACCTAAAACGAAAAGTGAATTTTTTCCGCCAACTCCATGTCACCCTCAGCTCGCACCGGAAAGGTTGGATGGCAGCAGTATGGCATCCCCATGAAGCGCAACACATGCCCTACCCTGCCCTAAGGTAGTCGACAATAACAAGAGCAAATCAGCGCTTACTTACAGTTCTTGCAAACTAAGAACAGCTTTCTGCTTCTGTGAATCCTCATTCTGGGTTCCAACATTTCGATCTTGCTTCAACGGTACCACATTCTCTTTGCACAGATTCAAGACGGCCGGGTCTTCAGTGTCCATAATTAAAAAATCTAAATTATATTATCACACAAGTACGAAAAATGCTCCTTGCAATCGCATGAAAAAGTATGAGCTAAGACGGTCACATTTAAAAGTGTCAATGACAAGATAGATTTTATAATATAAATGTTTATGAACCAACATATCTACATAAACAAGTAATAAAAATGCTTCTCTGGAGCATGAAAAAGTAATATCACATAGCAAGATCACATAGCCAGTAGTGAAAGTGACCACTGGTCACTTCCGCCGGTTCTGAAAATATGCTCATTGAAACGAGCGTAGTCGATTTACTATATATGATGCCCCCAACCAAAACGCCGAATAACGCTCTCTTAGGGGATATACTTGTCAATAGGCCACCTGGCCTGTAGTGGCCAGTGGTCACTTCCGCCGGTTCCGAAAATATGCTCATTGAAACGAGCGTAGTCGATTTACTGG
Organism: Trissonchulus latispiculum; assembly: GCA_030248195.1. NCBI lineage: Eukaryota > Metazoa > Nematoda > Enoplea > Enoplida > Ironidae > Trissonchulus > Trissonchulus latispiculum. The sequence goes on along the minus strand of JASAND010020864.1, from coordinate 35,977 downwards.
TATATGCCCCCAACCAAAACTCCGAAAAACGCTGTCTTAGGGGATTTGACAACTGGTGAATCCTGAATAGGCCTAGACAGGACAGGACACCAGTAATACCCACGCTCACCATGTTATCCCCTGGGACCACGCCGAGTTGTATTTTAGCTACCCTCCTGGGACAGTCTGTCGAGTTTGATTAATGACCTAATCGGTCGGTGCTTTTGATCTTGGTCCCTTGGGGACCGCCAACTACCCTCTTGGGCATTGACAAAAATCTATAAAAGGAGCAAAAATTGGAAAATAGATCAGTCTCATTTGTTCTGTCGTGGTGGACGGTCGGTTTTAAAAGCTCTCTCGAAAATGTTTTGGTGGTGTTGGTTCAGTGTTCAAGGTAATGAGGTGGAAATTTGGAACTACAGTGCGCCATGCTACTTCACCCCGGAAACAGCTATTGAGGATGGGAGGTCGGCTAGTTTTAAATTTAAAGGAACTTTCGGATTGCCATTTTTGGGGATTTTAGAAGGGCCGGATTTGGTTGACCTTTGGATGATTGACCAAAAACAAATTCCAATTACCGACAGCCTCACCCAAACCCTGGGAACCAATCTCCGCCTTCGCCTCTGCACCCCATTATCCCAACAGTCCTCCTAAGGTTCCCAACAGTTAATAGTAGGGTTGGTTTTTTTCCGGAAAAAAAAGATTGCCGGAAAAAACCTTTTTTTCCGGTTTTTTTCCATTTTTTCCCATTTTTTTCCTTTTTTTTCCGGTCACTCCAAAATTACACAATGTGCTAAAAGTTGCTTTATTTCATGTTTTTGCATGCACAGAAGCAGTTTTCACGATATTTGTAGCCCCACAGGGGTATATAATGCAATTACACAAGCGCTTAGAAAGATTCCAGTAGTGGTTACAGGAATCCAATATTTTCAGCGGGTGACGCTGTTAAAGCAAAGGACAGGTCACTTCTGTATACTTTGGCGGTTCTACTAGACCTAGTTTGTGGTTATCATAGGTAACACGCTCCGTAAAGTAAACAGTTCCAGATATTTTAACAGTTTTGGTTGAACACTCCACTGTTAGGTATTGAATTATTAACTCTACCTGAGTTACGCAATCATTTTCACATTCCAAGGGGAAAACGCTAAATCTCAAAGTTAGCTCAAATGCATGAATATCGTATTCTTACCTCATTAAACACTGTTTTTGATGGTTTCTTAATGTTCCGATGTTATAAATTAACTTTCAGAACATGTCCCGAATATTTTTCCATTTTTTTCCGATGCATCGAAAAAACCCAAATATATACAATTTCGTCAGATTTAGCATACCCCCTCCTACTATGACCCACGGAAAAGGTTGTAAATAATGTGAAATTGCTGGAAAAGCTCAGAAAACATGATATTTTATTGTAAAAATCGTCAAAATAACGTTAGGAATATTTTTCCATTTTTTTCCACCCCATCGGAAAAAAATGGAAAAAAACGGAAAAAAACCTTTTTTTCCAGTCCTAAGCCCATTCCTAGTTAATAGTGTACATATTTGTTGTATATAACGATTGTATCTAGAAAATAAAAAAGAAGAAAACAGAAAAATACAAAAACATTAGATGGACCGGGCTTAAGTAGTTAGATAAAGTTAGTAGTTTAGGTAGGTAGGTGTCCGGTAATGGGCCGACGCCGGGTCCCAAGCCCCGGGGGAAGAACTCAGAGGGACGGCAGGGAGAAGGTAGAAAACAAAACCCTAGGGAGAACAGATGGTTAACAAAAGAAAACTTTCAAAGACAAACCTCAAGGGACATTAAACTTTCAAGGTCATTCCCTCCCGGAGTGGGGCTCGACAAACTCGCACTATACTACTGACACAGGCCATCACACACATATTATCCTCCTTTGTGCGGAGCATTTTTGTTACTTGTATATATATATACCACAAGTTTGGGTGGATGGCTCTATGACGGAAGTTGCTCAGTTCGATGCGGGCTTTTGGTATCAAATTTGGCCACTTTTGAAAAATTTCATTTTTGACCCAAAATCGCCTAAGACCCAACCCTACCCCACCACAGCCCTCTACAACCACTTTGAGCAAGCAGTTCTATGACAAAAGTTGCTCAGCTCACTTAGGGCTGTTCACCACTTTTAAAAATTTCATTTTTGACCCAAAACCGCCTAAGTCCCCACCCCGCCCCACCACAGCACTCTACAGCCACTTTAGGTACGCACTTCTATGACAAAAGTTGCTCAGTTCGATGCGGGCTTTAACTTGGTATCAAATTTGACCACTTTTGAAAAATTTCATCACCCCACCACAGCACTCTACAGCCACTTTAGGCACGCACTTTTATGACAAAAGTTGCTCAGTTCGATGCGGGCTTTCATTTGGTATTTGGCCACTTTTGAAAAATTTCATTTTTGACCCAAAATCGCCAAGACCCCACCCTACCCCACAACAGCCCTCTACAACCACTTTGAGCAAGCAGTTCTATGACAAAAGTTGCTCAGAACACTTAGGACTTTCATTTGGTACCAAATTTGACCACTTTTGAAAAATTTCATTTTTGACCACATGACCTCCCACTGACCTCACCCTCCAGACGGCAAAGTGGAACCAGCCCAGCAAGATGGGTGGGTCAGACGGCAAAACAGACACCGGGAATGAGCTGGGCGCACCAGAAAACCCCTATAGACAAAGTTTTGAGAGGCTGAGTAAAGCCTACTATGTATCTCTAGGAAGTGGTTGCCGACCTGACCCTCCAGACGGCAAAGTGGACCGTTAGTTAGTTCATCAATATATGTAATTTCCGAATATAAAAAGAAATCAGCTCCAGCTCGTAACGTTCGACCTGAGCGACGACCACAAAAATGGTCACTTTTCGCTATGAGCCGACTTTGCGGCGCCACTGCGGCGCTGTGGCGCAGCTGCGGCGCAAAAAAAGTTGTGATTCTTAAATTCTTTAGAGGTTACTACTAGACCCTATAGCCCTTTAGGTTGGCCCACCGCTGCAGATCACGTGAAAGCGGCGAACATTATGTACAATACAACCATCAAATAGGAGAAACCGGAAAAAAAACATCGCCGCCATAACCGGTCCGGGGCGCAACTTTTTAACGGTAAGTGATACGGGGCTGAAACTTCACAGATATACTAAACTTGATGTGCTCTACAACTTGCGCATGAAATCTGCGCAGGATCTGCGCAGGATTTTGCGCAGCTTCTGCGCAGCATATTTTACAGTCTCCAGCCACTTTTCACACATATTATAGGGGTCGCTGCCGCGACCCCTATGAAAAGATACTACAACAGAAAAACGAAGTAATGGGAAGAGGAATTCTTTAAATTCCTGTTGGAGCAAGCAATATGCGGAAGTCGAAGAATTAATTAAAACTTAAAATTCACAAAATAGAAACAAAGCAGTTCACATCAAATTAGTGACTTTTGCCAAAGCTCTGTTGTTTTTTTCTCGGTTAACGCTTATTTTCTAGCGAAGTGTTGGAACGATCGGATGTGGGCATTTTGGTCCAATGCCATGATATATCGGTAGACAGTATCCCCCAATGCTACCAAACGAAGGTCATTTTGGCACTCGGCCAACTTTGGCTCTGTCAAGGCCTCAAACTATTGCTATGTGCGCTGTTTAAATTGGCTTTCGAGGCCGCTTTGTGGCCTCCCCATTGTTATTTTCCGTTGCTGTTTCGCGGCGTTACGTAACGCGTCGGGCTTTCGCTATTTTGGCACTTCGGTTGAAATCAACTTTTTTCACAGGCTAGTTGCTAGATCGGTTTGGTTTACTTTATTTTTAACAGGTTTTAACCCATTTGATTCAGGTTGTTTGCAACTTATTATATATACGAGTGTGCATATATTTTCATCTGCTCGGCGAAGAAAAACGCGAACAATCATTTAGTTGCGAACAGCCTGAATCTTGTATTGCTTTAGGCGGATCCTGATTTCAATTTCGATTTGGTTGGATTATTTTGATTCGATTTTATTATTTCAATTCGATTATTTCGATTGGATTAATTTCGACTTTGATTCTGATTTGATTGGATTATTTCGATTTGATTTTATTATTTCAATTGATTATTTCGATTGAATTAATTTCGACATTTTCCGGCGAGTTTGGTTCTGGGACTGTCTGAACTGGCCGATTTTTTGTGCTAACTTAATTCTGATTTACTGGCTTACCGTTTTTGAGCTCTCTGGGTGGCCGATCACTGAGACTGACTGGCTGACTGATTTGCATACGTGACTGGCTGACCGACTCCTGGTGCTTTTGCTACGTACGATCCTATTATGGCCTTGTCGTGTGGTGCCGGTATTGACTGTAGTGCTGGCAAGAGTATGATTGCCAGCCAAGATCATCAGCTGAAATGCTCATTTTGTCAGCGGGTTTTCCATCCTAAATGCTGCGGTATTCCGGAGGCTTCTTTTAAGAAATGTGATTCGAACGTTTTAGCGGTTTTGTCTCTCACCTACTCTTGTCAGGCCTGTATGCAGAAAGTACGTGGTTTACTTGACAGTTCTACTTCTACCTCCCCGGTGAATGCTGTGGACCAGACAGCAAATGACCGTATTTCTGCTTTGGAAACTATGGTCTCGGGTCTGTATAAACGTATTGATAAAATGGAAAGCCAGCCTGCGGGATTATCCTACACCCAGGTTCGGGAGCAAATGGAGGACCTTTTAGAGCGTCAGGCGAAATCAGATAAGGTCGTTTTGTTTCAGTTGCCTGAACCTGTGGATCAGAAAGGTGCTGACCTATCTATTGCGGAGACCAGAGAATCTGACCTAGCCGAAGTGCGTGCCATGGCAGCTGAGCTGAAGATTCCTCCAAATGATATCGTGGATGTCTATCGTGATGGAACCAAACGAACCGATGGGAAGCCGAGAATTATAAAGGTGAAGGTCGCGCACATGGAATCACGTGAGATTCTGTTGCGTGATTTGACCACTTTACAGAAGAAGAAGGACCATTGGATCAAGATGTGGTGTCGCAAAGATCTAACCTACCGAGAACGGCTCCAGGAACGGGCCCTCAGAAACCAGCTCGATGAAGTTCGCAAATCGATTCCTACTGCCGTGATTCGAAATGGAATAATATTTGATAAAGCTACTAAAACTCGCTGTGATCTTGATGCATTGAATAACGGTTGTCCGTAGGGGGGCGAGCTCTCGGGTGATGTGCCTACTTTTAAAATTCAGGATCTGACTTGCTTACTGTTGAATGCTGGATCTCTTAGGAACAAAATTACCGAACTAAAGTTAAGAATTTCGGAATCAAAAGCTAAGCTAATTTTTATATCAGAAACCTGGTTTACTCCAGATTTTCCCGAAAATTTTTCACATATTGAAGGCTTTTCTTGTTATAGAAGAGATCGGTGCACTGGGAGACGGGGAGGCGGGGTCTGCATTTATGTTAGCAACTCGCTTAAACATTACCATAAGGATGATTTAGATGGCAGGAATTGTGAGTCAATATGGGTTGACATTCATGATTCTGCGAACTCAACAATGCGTTTTGGTGTGTTCTACCATTCACCTACTCCAAATGTGTCAAGTATTGCTAACATTTTGCAAAATATTGATGTAGCTATATCTACATGTGACCGATGTTTTGTTATGGGTGATTTTAATTTACCTGAAATAAATTGGAATGTACCAATTGTCTATGGGATGGGGGATGCGCATACCTTTTTGAACGATATGATAGACAAAGGGTTTGTTCAGTTTGTAAATGAGGCTACTTATTTTGCAGCACCCTATAACACACTTGATCTAGTCTTTGGATACAATATTTTTAGTGTAAAGCAAGTGAGGGTATTAGAGCCACTGGGTATGTGTAAGCACGGTGTTATTGAATTTATAGTTCCATATAATGCTAGGAATATTAGAACAAACTTTTTACAGAAAGATTTCACCCGTGCAGACTATGAAAGTATTAAGGTTTTTCTAAATGCAATTGTATGGGACTTAGTATTTGAATCTTGTGTCAGTGTCGATGACTATTGGACTGTATTTAAAGATGTACTGATGTTTGCAGCGGAAAATTATGTACCTATAAAACGGAGAATATCGTATGGCAGACCGTTACCTGCCAATATCAAGCTACTGCTAAACAGAAAAAGGCGTGCTTGGACAAAATTTAAGCGCACCAGATCGCAGAATGATAAAGATTTTCACCGTTCCCTCTGTGCTCAAGTTAAGAGAGAAATTCGTTTGTTTAAAATTGGATATGAAAAATCGTTAGTAACAACTCCATGTGTTCAAAAATTTTATTCTTATGCTAAATCTAAAATGGGGCAAAGTGGTCACAATATATGCAGTTTATTGAATAATGATAACAATGTGGTTACAGAAACGTTAGAGAAATGTAATTTATTGAATGAAACTTTTGCATCTGTATTTGTGCATGATAATAACAATTTACCAGATTTTGAGGACAGATTACCCCAAAACCATCTGGGCATTTGTGAATATGTTTTTGATGAGTTTGAAGTGTATCATGCCTTGAAAAAGTTACCAGCTAAATTTTCTGGCGGACCAGACGGATTCCCAAGTGCTTTTTATAAAAAATTAGCCTTGGAGTTAGCATATCCTTTGAAGGTTATTTACAATATATCTATGCAATCGGGTAGTGTTCCTACTGAATGGCGCTGTGCAGATGTTGTGCCCATCTTTAAGAAGGGAGATAAGAAAAGTCCTTTAAATTACAGACCTGTAAGTTTAACTGTCGTTCCATGTAAGAATATGGAGACAATCTTGAAACCACTGATTTATCATCATGTTGAGTCTGCGAATCTAATATCTAACTTTCAGCATGGTTTTATTTCTAGAAAATCGTGCGTTACACAATTATTGGAATGTATAAGCCAGTGGATTGATGATATTGATAGTGGAAAAGCTGTTGATGTAATTTATTTGGACTTTAAACGGGCTTTTGATTCTGTATCGCATACGAAACTAATTCACAAACTATATGCTTATGGAATTCGGGGTAAAATTTTAAATTGGATCAAGTCATTCATTTCGAACCGTTTTCAACGTGTTAAAATTGATAACAATTATTCCGATTGGATGCCAGTTGTTAGTGGGGTACCCCAAGGTTCAGTACTTGGTCCTCTTCTGTTTCTTGTATATGTTAATGACTTGCCTGATGTTGTTAATTTCATGAAAGTAAGAATGTTTGCTGATGATGTAAAGTTGTTTGGATCTGTGGGACACTGTTTACCTCCGCAACAATATCAGTTGGACCTTGATAGAGTTTTTGAATGGGGGGTTGATTGGCAGATGCAGCTGAATATTTCTAAATGTGGTACTGTACACTTCGGTAGAAATAATCCTGAATTTATGTACCAGATTAATGGGGAAAATATATCTGACTTAAATTCTGTGAAGGACTTGGGTGTAAATTTTACCAGTGATTTTAAATTTAAGGAGCATATCGCTGCTATTAAAGCAAATGCATGCAAACGTGTTGGAATTATATTTGCTGTCTTTGAGTGTAGAGATTTAGATTTTATGGTTAAGCTCTTTACGTGTTATGTACGACCGATATTGGAATATGCATGTCAAATTTGGTCTCCGTATACTCTTGCTGAAATTGATTTAATAGAAAATGTACAACGTAGTTTCACAAAAAGATTACCAGGACTTCGCAACTTAACTTATAGGGAAAGACTTGACATATGCAAACTGCAATCACTCGAACTTAGACGGATATTATATGACTTAGAGTTAATGTATAATATTGTTTTCGGCAATATTCGTGGCTTATTTGATGTATATTTTACTTATGCTCCCCAGATTGGGACTAGGGGTCACCAATACAAGCTCTCAGGAAAAGTCTGTAGCACTGTACATGCTCAATCATTCTTTTTTAATCGGGTGGTTAATGTTTGGAATTCTTTACCATCTGAAATTTTTGAATCACCTAATGGGTTCATCTCGTTCAGAAGTTTCAAATCGAAATTGAAAAACATGGAACCGCTTTTATGGAATTTCATCCGAGGGCGCGCGTTCAGGGAATTAAATTAATTCCTGTGCGCTCTACTTATTTGCATCATTCTTTTTTATACGTATATAAATGCTCAAATCTTCTTGTACTTACATATAAATATATGTCCCAGTTTCGTTATGTATTAATATGTTGCTACTAACACGTCTTCTGCCACATGGCCTGAGATAAAGGTCGGCGGAGGTTCTATCTAACATAGGAACATCGGCACTAGGAATACTGTCATAACCTTGTTAGTGTTTTTGTAAGCCGGTGCATTTAAGTAATAAACGACTTGACTTGACTTGACTTGACTTGAATATATGGGTACCACCCTGGGCTTATTCTAGGGATTTTTTCTTGGGGGGGGGGGGCCCAACCCAAAGGTCCGAGGGGCAAGGAATTTTTGGGGGGGGGGGGGGGATTTTCGAAAAATATGCTAAAAATAGCGCTATTTTTCTGGCATATACTATAAAAGTTGATTTTCGTTGCCAAAAAAGCAAAGTTTGTGAATTAAGCAAAGCAACAAAGCAACTTTGTGCGCATAGTCCGAAATATTCAAATAAAATAAAGTAAACCAAACCGATCTAGCAACTAGCCTGTGAAAAAAGTTGATTTCAACCGAAGTGCCAAAATAGCGAAAGCCCGACGCGTTACGTAACGCCGCGAAACAGCAACGGAAAATAACAATGGGGAGGCCACAAAGCGGCCTCGAAAGCCAATTTAAACAGCGCACATAGCAATAGTTTGAGGCCTTGACAGAGCCAAAGTTGGCCGAGTGCCAAAATGACCTTCGTTTGGTAGCATTGGGGGATACTGTCTACCGATATATCATGGCATTGGACCAAAATGCCCACATCCGATCGTTCCAACACTTCGCTAGAAAATAAGCGTTAACCGAGAAAAAAACAACAGAGCTTTGGCAAAAGTCACTAATTTGATGTGAACTGCTTTGTTTCTATTTTGTGAATTTTAAGTTTTAATTAATTCTTCGACTTCCGCATATTGCTTGCTCCAACAGGAATTTAAAGAATTCCTCTTCCCATTACTTCGTTTTTCTGTTGTAGTATCTTTTCATAGGGGTCGCGGCAGCGACCCCTATAATATGTGTGAAAAGTGGCTGGAGACTGTGTAAAATATGCTGCGCAGAAGCTGCGCAAAATCCTGCGCAGATCCTGCGCAGATTTCATGCGCAAGTTGTAGAGCACATCAAGTTTAGTATATCTGTGAAGTTTCAGCCCCGTATCACTTACCGTTAAAAAGTTGCGCCCCGGACCGGTTATGGCGGCGATGTTTTTTTTCCGGTTTCTCCTATTTGATGGTTGTATTGTACATAATGTTCGCCGCTTTCACGTGATCTGCAGCGGTGGGCCAACCTAAAGGGCTATAGGGTCTAGTAGTAACCTCTAAAGAATTTAAGAATCACAACTTTTTTTGCGCCGCAGCTGCGCCACAGCGCCGCAGTGGCGCCGCAAAGTCGGCTCATAGCGAAAAGTGACCATTTTTGTGGTCGTCGCTCAGGTCGAACGTTACGAGCTGGAGCTGATTTCTTTTTATATTCGGAAATTACATATATTGATGAACTAACTAACGGTCCACTTTGCCGTCTGGAGGGTCAGGTCGGCAACCACTTCCTAGAGATACATAGTAGGCTTTACTCAGCCTCTCAAAACTTTGTCTATAGGGGTTTTCTGGTGCGCCCAGCTCATTCCCGGTGTCTGTTTTGCCGTCTGACCCACCCATCTTGCTGGGCTGGTTCCACTTTGCCGTTCGGAATAGAAGGGGTGACATGCAATCGCTATTTGCTAAGGATATTACGCAATCATTATGAACCAGAGGCACAGAAGAGATATTGTACAACCATTATTAGCTAAAGATGTACACACAGAAGGGATAGTATTGCGTCAACATTGCTCAGTATTGGTTTTTCCGGATTTTGAATGAATCATCTAACTACCTCACGTGACATAATTATATACTCAGAATGTAGTTAGTGCAACCGGTTAATTCTGGTTTTGATGAGTCACCAATGCGAAAATCACGTGATATTAGAGTGATTATATATCCAACATATACTTAGTGCAACCGGTTAGTCCCGGTTTTGATGATTCTTTAATACGAAAATCACGTGACATTGGTAATTAAATACTTTAAGTATTGTCGTTAAAACCGGTTATTTCCAGTTTTTGATGAGTCATGAATGTGAACATCACGTGAAAAGGTGACCACGAAATACATAAAAGGAGCAACAATCTACAGTATGGTCATTCTTGAAAATGTCAAGCTCGAGTCAAGTCGGTTTTTTATGCAAGCTCTGTGGGAAGACATTTACCCACAAAAGGAACTTCATGAGGCATCAACGTGAAGTTCATCAGCAGATAAGACGATTCAATTGTCCTATCTGTCAACGATCATTCACCAGAAACAACGACGTCATCAAACATCAACGCAGTCATCATGCTGAACCTCCTCCAAAGAGACAGAAGAAAGAAGTCCCACCTACCACATCAACACCTCAGATGTTTGGACAACATTATTCGAAGACGTCTCGTTCTGCTCTTGATAACTCTATCGATGTTACAACTCTTTATCCCACCGAGCCTATGGTTGATCCTGAGAGATTTCTATCTACTGTATTGGATCAGCTGGTGGAGCTGGTCAAAATTCAACTGGATAAGCATGGAGGTCTGAAAATATGGCTATGCATGAAGATTCTGTTTGAACGGGCTACTAATCCAGAGGAGACAATTGAGGGTTACTTTAACTGTAGAGCTAGAGTAATCCTTCCTGGTAATGATGTCACAATGGAGATCAGGGAGTGCTTCCCTGAGATCCTACTTCATATTGAGAACTTTCTGAAGAAGGGATCTGGCTGGGTAATTAGGGAAATCATCCATTTGGACATTCATCGTACCTGGTATCGTCCCCTCCATGGTTCTTCTTATATCCCAACTCCTAAGCATATCGAAACTAAGAAGGCTGTTATTAATGTTCAAAACAATGATGATCAGTGCTTCAAATGGGCAGTCCTGTCTGCTTTACATCCCTTACCAGCAAGAGAAATGGCTAGCCGAGTCAGTAATTATACGTTATACGATGAGGAATTGGATTTTACCGACATCTACTTTCCTGTTGCGCTTAAGGACGTTTTAAAGTTTGAGAAACTTAATGGTGTCTCAATTAATATTTATGGAGAATCTCAGCAGAACGTTGCTCCATTATATATTTCAAAGTTGGTTCAGAAACGACATGTGGACTTGTTACTGTTACGAAATGGAAGTAAACAACACTACTGTTGGATCAAGAACTTGGATAGACTATTGTCTGAGGAAAGACATCACAAGACGAAAAAGTACTTTTGCCCCCGATGTCTCATACCCTGCTATACCGAAGAAAAACAGAAGCAACACATTGAAAGATGTGAGAAGAATGAACCTACTGCTGTTGTGATGCCTGAAGATAAGTGGCTACACTTCAGAAACATGCACAAGATGCAAAGGGTTCCCTATATAATGTATGCTGACTTTGAATGTATGCTGGAGAAGGTTGAGAGTTGTCAACCAAGTACTAGCAGATCATTCACATCGCCCTACCAGCTTCACACCCCCTGCGGATATGGATTGATTGACGTCTATAGCTGTTGTGGACATGATAAAATGATTGGTTCTCCTACGGTATATAGGGGAAAGGATTGTTTGCAAGTGTTTTTGAAGCAACTTGTAAGCAAATGTGAAGACTACCAGAAAAAACTAAGGATTGCGGAGCCCATGAATCTATCACCAGAAGAGCAACGACAACATAATGATGCTATTATTTGTTATCTATGTAAAAAGGAACTGCAAGAAGATGGAGTTCGAGATCACTGTCATCTCTGTGGCAGGTTCCGTGGCTCAGCTCATTTGGAGTGCAACCTAGCCCTAAGGCTCAACAGAGATATTGTAGTGGGTGTACACAATCTACGACGGTATGATGGTCACTTAATCATGCAGCAGATCGGAAGTATCGCTAATGAACATCAACTTGAGTTAGACTGTATACCGAAGGGTATGGAAGATTATCTCTGCTTTACACTTATTCGGAAGAAGAATCGAGAAGAGCTTGGCTGGAAAATCAAGTTTATTGATACGTGTCAACTCATGTCAAGTTCATTGGAGTCACTCACTGCTAATCTTGTCAAAGATGGAAAGGACAAGTTTGTGTGCATGTCCAAGAACTTCAGTGGAGATAACTTGGATTTGCTGTTGCGCAAAGGAGTATATCCCTACGATTATATGGATTCTTGGGATAAATTCAATGAAACTTCCCTCCCTTCACACGAACACTTCTATAATGAACTGAATGATAACAACATTTCAATGGAGGACTATCAACATGCTTTAAAGGTTTGGAATCATTTCAACATTCAATCCTTGGGTCAATACCATGACTTATATTTACTAACGGACGTCTTATTATTGGCTGACATTTTTGAAAACTTTCGCATATTTGGACTGCAATACTATGAATTAGACCCTGCTCATTATTACACCCTTCCTTCCTTTGGATGGGATGCTTGTCTTAAAATGACTGGAATTGAACTGGAGCTACTTCAGGACCCTGATATGTACACATTTTTCGAGGCCGGGATACGAGGTGGAGTGTCAATGATTTCACATAGATACGCTAAAGCTAACAACCCTATGTGTCCAGATTACGACTCTTCCATCCCAAATTCATGGATCACATACTTAGACGCTAATAACTTATATGGGTGGGCTATGGTTCAGCATCTACCAGTTCGAGATTTCAATTGGATGGAATCATTTGATGGGATTAATTGGCTAGAACAGGAAATCGAACAGGATACTGGATACGTATTGGAGGTCGATCTAGAGTATCCCAATCAGTTACATGACTCTCATAACTCGTACCCTGTTGCTCCTGAAAAATTGACTATTACCGATGATATGCTGTCCCCATATGCTTCAAACCTGAAGAAGGACTTATCTATATTTTCTGGAAAGGTAGAAAAGTTGGTACCCAATCTACTGATAAAGAAGAACTACATCGTGCACTATTTTAATTTAAAGCAATACCTTACACTTGGACTTCAACTCACAAAGATTCATCGAGTCCTGAAATTTACCCAGAATCCGTGGATGCAGCCCTATATTATGTTCAATACAGAGAAGAGAAAGGTTGCTAAGTCCGAGTTTGAGAAGGATCAATACAAGCTACTCAATAATGCAGTATTTGGGAAGACAATGGAAAACGTCAGAGCCTACCAGCACATTAAACTAGTTACTGACTCTAAAAAACACGATAAACTTGTATCTAATACTAGATATAATCGATCTACTATATTTGCTGATGACTTGGTAGCAGTATCGATGAAACGTGTTACTGTTGAACTTTGTAAACCTATATATGTTGGATTTAGTGTACTGGAATTGTCTAAATACTTAATGTATGACTTTCATTATAACTATATTGTACCAAAATACGAAGATAATGTAAAATTGTTATTTACTGATACGGACAGTTTGTGTTATCATATTATTACTGATAATGTCTACAATGATATGCTTGGGGATATTGATTTATTTGATACTAGTGAATACCCTGAGGATCATCCATTGTATTCAACACAAAACAAAAAGGTGTTGGGTAAAATGAAGGATGAGACTAAGGGTGTTCCTATTGAAGCTTTTTGTGGTATACGTGCTAAGGCATATGCATTGGTATGTGGGGGTAATGAAAAAAAGAAACTGAAAGGCATCAAAAAGTCCATTGTTAAAAAGGGGGTTTATTTCAAAGATTACGTTTCAACTATTTTTGATGGGAGTACTATGTATCATCAGATGAATTTTATTAGAAGTGATAAACATAGGTTGTTTAGTGTGCATGTTAATAAGAAGGGGTTATCTCCCTTTGACGATAAGAGGTATTTGTTGGAAGATGGCATTACCAGTTATGCTTATGGGCATTATAAAATTTGTATGTAATTTAATAAAAAACAGAAAAGAAACATATAGCTCATTACAACATAAAAAGCCCACAAAAGAGGCTATAAGCCCAACAAAAAACTGTCAAAAGAGGCAAAGAGGCAAATAGCCCTGAAAAAGATGAACATAGCCCACAAAAGACGCATAAAATATTAAAAGAATATAAAAGAGGCAAAAAAAACCGTAACGGTAGCCGAGCCGTCTGATGAGACCCTTTGGCGGGGGTCGAAACGGTTGAGGTATCTTATTCTCCGGAGCAGTCTTTGCTCCGAAATATCAGGTGCCACTTTTGAACTGGAGGTGGTTCGGAGCACCTAGATTTTGAACTGGGAATGGCTGCGAAATTGATGCAGAACCCCCATTTTATATCTACTGGCTATTTTGAAATTTAATCTTCAGGGGACTTTGTTCACATTGAGCTTATATTGGATAGAAAATGGATTATAGGGACTTAATTAATTGTTACGGTATCAGAAGCTGATGCTGATACAGATGACATTGGTTTTTATTTTATAACCGCTCTCAGATCAGCAATTTTCTGAGTTTTGTACCGCCGTTGTGCTGTCCGCTTCCTCTAACCTTTAGATGTTAACAAATTTTAGAAAGCATTTGGATTATAAGAGCAAATCCCCGCGACAAAATTTGGCTAATTTCAATTGCTTGTCTCTGGAAATTGAAACAGCACAAAACGCAGCAAACAAGCAAACCTGCGCGAAGTACTAAGTTTTATGTAGTTTCTTTTCGTTTCCTTTTACCTAATTTCTTAATAAATCCACGTAAAAATAAAATGTCTTGGATAAAAAACTAAATTCTTTGTGATCGATTACGCTTACACTTTATTGACAGCAAATATAAAATTTTAAATTCACTTAGTGCCTGAAAAAGGCCTTTGGAACTTTATTTTAAGAAAGAAATTGACCTATAGTAAGCTTAACAAAAAAACCAAAATTCGGTTTTTTTGCTGGAACTTTCGCAAAACTAAACCAAATCGATTACTTCGAGGACCCATGGTCTTGGGCTAAAAAGCTTTAAAACCACCCCAGTTTCATTGCTCTACAACCTACCAGTAAGTTGCAGTAGACGAAAATGTGTTATTTTTTGTTAAAAGTTTGACAAAAAAATCACCCGTTAACAAAAAAATCAGTGGCGGATCGGTTCCCAGAGAGCAGCAGCTAGCAACTTTTTCTCATCAGTTTTGGATAGAGCACACTAAATAACGTATTTAGAACCCAAAACCGCTAACCTACTGCTCCAACTAGGGCAACTGACCCCGCCGAAGTCTTAGTGGTCACTGATGGCCCCCGACAGCGTCCAGTATGAAGTCTGGTGGCTCTAAAGTGCCGTTTTAAAGGCTAAAACGTTGTTTTTTCGTGTTTGTGAGTGATTATAACATATTTCCAGGCATTTTAGCAGAGAAACTCAGAACTTCATATTTTGGTGGGGTATGACCCACGGTCACGTGACCCCTGCCGGACCCGTCCGGACCCTCCAGGCAGGGGCGCACTTAAGGGGGGGGGCGGGGGGGGGGGGGGGCGGCCCCCCGTCGCGATTCGAAGGTAGGAAAAATTAAGGAGAGAAAGAGGAAAAAGGGCAAAAAACCAAAAAATTTCGCGCCTTCGGCGCGGATTTTCTAGTTTGTAACGGCATATTTATTGCATTTATGAAGAAAAAGCTTGGAACGCATCCGACTTTTCGGAGAAAATTACCATTTTTGCCTAAAAATGTCAAGAATTTTAAAAAATTTTCTCAGTTCTTCAGTATGAAAAGAATTAAAGATTCGAATACCGATTTTATTGCAAAAACAAAAAATTTCTTCAACTTCTGGGGGGCTCAGCCCCCCAGACCCCCCGATGGCTGAACGGCTATTTCGAAATCTTGTGCACCTGGCGAAAGCAAAAACTTTTTGAGACTCGACTCCCCTGTTCTAAATCCCTTGGTGCACCAATTTTTGGAAATGTCACGTTTGAAACACAATTTTTCAAGCAATTTTTGAACGATTTTTCCTTTAGTTGAAAACCTAGCTGCGTCAGGCTTGCGTCAGGGCAATTTTCATTTGCGTCACACGAAAAAAATTTGCGTCATCGC
This sequence comes from Trissonchulus latispiculum, assembly GCA_030248195.1. Classification (NCBI taxonomy): domain Eukaryota; kingdom Metazoa; phylum Nematoda; class Enoplea; order Enoplida; family Ironidae; genus Trissonchulus; species Trissonchulus latispiculum. The sequence goes on along the minus strand of JASAND010020864.1, from coordinate 19,936 downwards.
AGCCCCTGACGCAAAAAAAACCATGGTCGGCGCAAAATTTATTCGATTTTTGTTTAATTTACGCTTATTTTTGAATTTTAAACATGGTTTTCAAAAATTTTGCCCCCAGACCCCCCTAAATTTTTTTGAGGTCCGCCCCCCCTGAAAAAATTTCCTATGTGCGCCACTGCCTCCAGGTACCAACTGGACAGTCCGAAGTGGCTATAAACATGTCCTAGGGGGTTTTCCAGGGTGCTGGATTCAAATCTGGCATTAGTTTTTGGGTTTACTTTAGGCGAAAAAAAGTGGGGGGGGGGGAGAGTGGGGGGGAGGTCGAAAAGGGGGGGAATAAAATGGGCTAAAAAGCCAAAAATACCATATAAAAAGCCTGTTTTCTACATATATATACTGCTACAGCTAAGCTTAAAAGTGCTCAAAAATAGAGTTTTAGCACCAAAAAAGACGATGTTTGACCAAAAATTTTCGGCGAAGCCGGAAAAATTTAGAAAATTTTGACCAAAAATCCTAAAAATTTGGCATTTTCAGGGCACCTCAGGGTGAGTGGGGGGGAAGCCCAAAAAAGTGGGGCTGGGGCGGAGTGGGGGGGGAAGAGGTCGAGTGGGGGGGAAGCCGAAAAGTGGGGGGACGCCCCCGCCCCCCCCCCAGTAAAGTAAACTCAGAGTTTTCCGGTAACTATGGCCTAAATACTGACTTCTGGGATCGCGTTTACCGTCGGACGGTTCAGGCCCTGCTGGTTACCAGGTTGGACTACCAGAAGTGCCAGGCAACCTCAAAAACAACGTATATAAGGGTTTTCGAGGTCGCTGAGCTCGAATTTGACGTTAGTTTTGCTCTAGCTGCTGTTCTGGCTTCAGTAGCAAAACATAAAAATGATTTTTCATTTGTTAAATTTTAACAAAAAAATCACCCAACCCAGGACGGCACAGATGTCCAACTGGGAACTTCTATATATGTATCGATAGCCCACAGTCAGGACATGTCACATGCACATATATATGTATATATAATTCCATTACTTACACTAGAAGAATATAGATATTGATGACTGTTTCCACTGTTTCCAACTACAGCTGTTCACAAATCTGCTTGTTGAATCAACAAATCGAAATAATAATAATGAGAGCAAGAATAACTACCATTGGCAAAGATTAACGACACTGAAATACAAATACGTACTATATATGTATATATATATATATATATATATATATATATACATATATATATATATATATATCTGCTACAACTAAGCTCGAAAGTGCTCAAAAATCAAGTTTTTTACTACGTACCAAATAGACGAATGACCAGAAAATTCCGGCGAAGTCGGAAAATTTTTGAAAATTGTGACTAAAAATCCTTAAAATTTGGCATTTTCTGGGCACCTTATAGTGAGTGGGGGGAAGCCCAAAAAAGTGGGGGCACGACAGAGGGAAATGGTCAAGTGGGGGGAAAGGGTTCGAGTGGGAGAGGGGGGCCGAAAAGTGGGGGGCAGCGTTTTTTTTTCAAAATCGGATTTTATCAAATTTTCGTCATTTTTATTTTCTGAACGTTTATTTGTCTGTTATTTTCTGTCGTTATTTTATTATTTCTGTCGTTATTTTTTCTGTCGTTATTTTCTGTCGTTTATTTCTGAAATTTTATTTGTCTAACGTCAAAAATAACAGAATAACAGTTTTGTTTTCATTTTAGGCTATATATATTCGTAATTTTGGTTTAATTTCTACCTTGTTGGCGTTTCATATTTCACACTGTACCGCAAGTATAACTTACGTACTTACATATCTGGTGTGTATGTACGTATATATAGTCAGAGGGGGGAAAAAAGCATCACCGGCAAAGTGGGGGAAAAAACAACGGCTCACCCTGCTCGACTGGTATAAGATAGAGATACAAAATCTAGTGCAAATGAAAGTTCAAGTCTTGTACTTTAAGATCATAATACAAATAACCGTTCCTGTCGATTGAGCCTTCGTGTGGCATGGGTCCGAAGTTGACACCCAAAAATTGTCCAAAAACCTAAGGATTTTTCAAATTTTCTAAGATTATGCCAACTTACTGGTAATAGTTACAGGAGTCATTTTGTGCATGAAGGGGTTTGTGGATGTGCTCTATAACGTGGGCTAGTCGGATTTTCGCTAGGTCACACGGTTGAGAAATAGTGACCATCTTTTTTTCCCCCACACTTTTTGCACCAGAGGGGGGAAAAAAACAACGGTGTGCTTTTTTGCCGGCAGTTTTGTTTTTTTGATTTAAGCAAAAATAACGACTAATTGTTTACTCATTTGAACTGTTATACCCCCCAATTGACCTTCCGCTGCCGAAAAGAGCCATATGACCTGCCCCTGTGGAAGAATGCTGGCAAATATTCCCAGGGGGGTGAATCATGCAGATAACAAGAAAATTAGGGTCCATAAACAATATTTTTGTGATATTATGAACTGTGGACATTCCAGAGAGTTTCACAAGTGTGGATATGCAAAAGACTCCACCCGAAATGGATGACCCCTGAACACTTTTGTGCGATTTTGCCACCCATCATAAATAAAACGCTCAATTTCTTGCGGGTTAACATTGCAAAATGGTGTATTTTATCATTGCAAGTTAACACAAAAGGCGATTAAATTATAAATTACCGCAAAAAATAAGATTTTGTAGACCAAAAATCTTAATTTCCTAGCAATGTTGGCTCATTACTAAGTTTGGCATTTACGATGGATAATACTAAGCCTGGCTGCCGGCAACGAGCTTTTAGAAGTAGATATTGCGTTTTATGCCTTTAAATGCCATTTATCTGCTGCTATGGTGGTAAAGGAACGAAATTTGGTGCCATCTTTTTTTCCCCACCCCCATCTTTTTTTTCCCCCACTTGTGGGGGAAAAAAAGATGGTCTATATTGAGGCTAGCCTACTAGAAGTACAACCGAATGCTGATTTTACTGGTGGTATAGAAAGTACAGGCCAAGCCCTACATGCTGGTATATAAAGCGTCTGGCTAGCTACAGTCTGTAGCGAGTAATAACCTTATTTCGAAAATCGTTGTTTTTCCCCCCTCTGACTATACGTGATGACTTTGAACATAAACAATGATTAAAATAACACGATACAATGGGGGTCTGGGGGGCTGAGCCCCCCAGAAGTTAAGAAATTTTTTGCTTTTTTGATGAAATCATCTTCAAATCTTTAATTCCTTTCATTTTGCAGAAACAAGAAAATTTTTAAAAATTTACACTTTTTGTGGGGGAAATAAGAATTTTTGCTAAAATGCAAGGCTGTTGCGCGGGGTTTTCCAAAAAATAGGAATAAAAATAGGAATTTTACCATCAAAAAATAGGAATAAATAAGAACTTTTTGGTCAAAAAATAGGAAAAAATAGGAGTTCCCAGGCTTAAAAAGAAGGCTTAATTTGTTGTTTTCAGGGGAACGTGAGAGCGATTTTTCTTAGGGGTACTTTTGAAAGCTATGTTTGCCATTTTTAACGAAAAACATCGATTTTTAGCCAAAACACGTTGTTTGGATATTTTTAGCAAACAATAGTGATTTTAAGTGAACAATTCCGGCGAAATGGGAAAATTTTGGGAAATTTTAGTCGTAAAACCTGCTTTTTGGACAATTTTCTTACCCTTTGTTGGCGCTATTTCACGAACCTTGTGGACGACTTCGCCGAGGAGGGGGAAATGTCCCCCCTTCCCCAACTGTGCCCACTGCCCATCACTAATAATCAGATTAATATTTGAAGCTGAAATATTTGACCAATCGGCCAATCGGAGCCATGCTATTAAGGTGCATACATAGTCGCAAACGGTTAGAGACGCGCGTAGAAGGGACAACCGGAAAAAAGTGGTTTTTTGTTTCGTCCGCAGTTGTCGAAAGAACTCACTGGTTTTTGGTAAGTTGGACAATTTTTGAAAAAGCGGGAAAAAATAAAATTTCCCAAAAAGTTTTGAATGTTTCTGAAAAATTTCCAAAATTTTCTAAAACTGACTGAATTCATTTATATATATATATATTGCTTAAAAACCGTTTCAAACCTTAAAGTTATGAAAATTTGCCGACTTCTGGCCTGCACTTTATTTCTGAATTTCAGAATCTGAAATGACAAAAACTTTTGATCTTGTGCGCACTCATGCTAGCGACAGAAAGAGAAAATTACTGAAAAAGTCAAAGTCAAAATTACAGTCAAAGTGCTCAAGAAAATTGCTACTGAATCTCAATTTCACAAAAATAGCTATTTTGCTGGGAACCCAGACCCCAGACCCTCCGCAATTACTTATATCTCTAATTCGTTATCTTTGGGTTGGATGGAATCTACCATTTCTAAAATGATAGAACTGAATACTAACACCCATGGTTCGTACGAGTAAGACTAGTGTGGATATGCAACAAGGACAGCATATTCATATTACGAAGGACGTACGTAGGCCCAATTTCCACATATTTTGGGAATAGGAATTTAATTTAATCCGTGCTGGCTCATATATAACGAAAAATTTTATAACAGGAAAATGTTGTGGCCACGGTCGTATAAAGCTTTTAATTTTTACACGAAGACTTGAGTAACCCAAAGCAAAAATATGTACCAAAAAGGTATATAATCATAGGTATATATAATCAACCCCCCCCAAAAATGACAAATTTTCGCGACCCCCCCAGGTTTCCAGATTTTTGCTACCCCCCCCCCCAGATTTTTTGCCCAGCCACACCTGTCTATTATATATATCTAGTGTAAGTTGGAGGAGTTCACGTAATCTGTTGCTTTGTAATAATAATACTGATTGAGTATTCAAACATTGTCGAAGCTTAGCATAAATCACAAACACAATAATAGCGGGGGTTGGGGGCGGTAGCCCCCAAAATTTGAGAAATTTTTTGAAAAACCACTGTTGAAACATGATGGAAACTTTGCATTCTTTTTTAATTTGAGTGCTACTTCCACATTTTGGCTTGGTCATTCTTTCGTCATTTTTATTTTGGCGTCGTCAAAACTATTGTTCATTTCTGCAAACGACGCTATTTTTGACCAAAAAACCTAGGTGGGGGGCAACCCCCACCACCCCCCCCCCACTAAAGCAAACCCAGATTCGATTCTCTCGATTCGATTTTTGAAATCAGCGACCTCGACTTACCCTAGGGGCAACTTCTCAGCCAAATCGGAGACAAAAAATTTTTTTCGAATCATAAGGGGGGACCAAGGCAAAATTTTTGTCCCCCCCATCTACATAAGTGCCGATTGTTTTTGGGTTCAGCCATTACAAACATAGGTGTAATTGGGGGGAGGTTTGGGGGGGGGTAACCCCCCCCCAGCCATTTTTACAAACCCCCCCCCAAAATTTTTGGGGGCCCCCGGGGCCCCCCCCAACTGGGGGGGGGGGGGATAGTCGCTCCGAAGGCGCGAAAAAATGGCCAAAAATTGGGTATTTTTAGGGTAAATTCTGCAAAATTTTTGAAAAAAGTCCAAATTTTTGCCTTAAAGTGTTTATTATTGCGAGAATTACACGTTTATAACGGTTTTATGCATATAGCCATGGGGGGAAAAAACCCACTTTTTCGGATTTTGGCTGGAACTTTTTTATTATAAGGGGTATCTGAGAACTTTATATACCATCGTACTTGGCGTACTTAGAACTTTCTTTTAAGCCCATTTGCACTTCTCTAGGTTGTACCGTTAGGCCGGTATAATGCAAAAAGTAGCGGGGGAAAAAACCCAATGGGGGGAAAAACCCAAATGGGGGGAAAATAAACCCACCCGCACCCCTCACAGGTCCTAAAAATTGTCGTAGCGCGATTCTGACACTTCCTGTGTAAAATTCAACTCTTTTTTAGTTAGTATGAGTCAAAAAACCCGACCTAGGTAGCTTTTTTGAGATCTCATGTGCCATTGAAAATGCAGCATCAAATGGACAGGTTTCATAAAGTTTAACACATAAACATAGGGCAATTTTTGAAAAATGCTAAAAACGATGTAATTTGATAAAACTTATTATTCTAACGTGTAGAGAATGGTTTTTTACGTACAATTGGCTATTAGAAGTCACAATTAGACCTCTGCTGGGTCATCCAGCAGCGAAATTGCACTTTTAGGGTTTTATGCCTCTAGCTACCCAAGTATTCAAAATTGTCCAAATCTGACAGCATAGGGTGACGCAGCGTCCTCGATAATATCGTACTACAGTCCCGAATTGTTTCCCAGTTGAGCTGGTAAAAAATTTTTCAAAAAAATTTGGGTGGGTTTTTTCCCCCCAAAGTGGGTTTTTTTCCCCGCCACGTTTGGCAATGTGCCAGTCTAACGGTGCATCGGATCGGTCTAATTTTTGCTGTGTGCAAAGAGGAAGACTTGCCATCATTGCAGATATTTGCAAAACTTTTCTAGCCCAACCCAGTCAAAAGTTACATCGGTCCAAACTTTTGCCAAATTTTTGGAAGGTTGGACCAAAAAGTAGGTTTTTCAAAATGTCATAAAATGAGCAAGAGTGAACCAAATGACCTGATCTTTGCACACATAGGTTAGAAAGAGTCGCGCTTTCTGCTGGTATGTTTTGGAGCTCCTAGCTCCAACCCGTGACCCAGGAGGCGGGTGGGTTTTTTTCCCCCCAAAAAGGGGTGGGTTTTTTTTCACCCCATGGCTATATGTGTGTTAGGGGGGGGGGGGGGGGGGGGGGGGGACCCCTCCCCCCAAATGGAGGGGTCGCCAACCCTCCCCCCTAAAGAATTTTTGCAACCCCTCCCCCCAAATCGGCCTTCGGCCGACCCCCCCCCCTGAAAATTTTCAACCCCCTACCTAAATTTTTGAAAATTGTTAGCCAAAATTCGAAATTTTTTAAAAAATAAGCGAAAAATTGCTAAAATTGGGATAATTACCTTAAAAATCACTAAAAATAGCTGGAAATTGAGACATTTTTTCGGTTTTTTCACGAAAAACCGATTTTTTGCCGACCCCCCCCCTCGAAAATTTTTCTTACCCCTCCCCCCAAATCGACTTTTTTCAAACCCCCCTCCCCCTTTTTTGTCAAACCCCCACCCTACTTTTTTTCAAACCCCCACCCCTACTTTTTTCGCCAGCCACACCTATGGTTTTATGGACTTTCTGGCTCAATATTGACCTTATTTTAGACTTAGAAACATGTTGGCAATCAAGTTTTCGAGTTTAAAACCCCTGTCTAAAGTCAAAATTACTTCATGGTCGAATGTTTTTTGGCATTAGCAATGGCTGAAAATGCGATTTTTGACATAAAAATAGAAAAATTTTTTGGGGGAGGTCGTGGGGGGGGGTTTGGGGGGGGGGGTCTAAAAAGGGGCCCCCCCCAAAATTCCGGGGGAGGGGGCCCCCCCAACCCAAATCCCCGTTACACCTATGATTACAAAGATTCCGCCTCCGTCGGATTAAAAATACTTAAGACTGAGCTTTTTGCAATCCTTAGAAAACTGAATTAAACAGGAATTCCCGCCTAAAATAAAGGCGGTAGTTGGAAACATTGTTGCTATTACGCCCACAGACTGAATTTTTAGACAGCTTTTAACAGCAAACAAAAAATTATTCAGACAGGCAGAACAGTGAAAATGGTTTTAAGAAGCTGTAGTAAACAAACTGAACAACTGCAGCAGAATAATAGAGCATTCATGTTGACAAAATGACGCCGTACCAAATATGAGAATTCAGTAACACAAAGTGCAAAGTTGTAACCGTATGAATTTTTAAATGTAAAAATAATACATTATTTTACGATATAACTGTATTTAAAGTTTCAATTTAAACTAATTAAACGTCAGCAGAAAGTCCGCAAACTAAAATTCATAATTTTAAATTAATACTATTAAATGAAAGCAATTACCTTGAAGCCACTTAAATCGTTTTGAATATGAACTGAGTATTCTTTTGGAATCCTTCGCAGCTAATCTCTAGGTAAATTATTCCAGCGATCTGGAAACTTCTTAAATTTGATGTAATTAACAACATCATGTGCATCATAATTAGCAGCCCGTTCACCCCTGCTCAGAATAAACGGTCGTGGATGGAAATACGAAGATCTTGCTAAAAGAAATCTTGCGAAATCTTTGCTACCGCTTGCCTATTGCAGACCCCAATCTATCTTTACAGTGAAGGTGCATCCACTGCCAAGCAGAAATTTTGGCACCTTCACGACCCGACAAGCTTGAAAGTTTCAGCGAATTCGGATGGAAAGTGCCTATATTTGGATCACCCTGGACGCGACCACTTTAACGTTGTGACTGCAGTTTGATTACGTGGCAACGAGTTTAGTAGACCTTGTATATAAATATATGTCATGAAAATATCTTGTGTGTATGCTGATCTCTATGTTTTATTTAATAAGATCGTAATCTGTTCCGCTACATGTTCACCCCTGCTTAGAATTCGTGGATGGAAATACAAAGATATTAAAAGATAATAAAGGAAATGCTAGAAACAGATAGGTTTAGCTTAGGTTTTAATTTTTTTTAATTTTCTGGGGACAACTAGGCTGATGTTTAGGAGAGAAAGTGCAGACTAGGCTGATTTTTTCCCGGGACGAAATCCCAGCCTAAGCTTTTCCTGGGGGAAAGGTCAGCCTAGACTAATTGTTCCGGGGGCAGGAATAATCCTAGGCTGATTTTTCCGGGGGGAAAAGTAAAAGCGGAAAAATCAGCCTAGGCTCATTTTTCCGGGGGGAAAAATTGGCCTAGTCTAATTTTTCCGAGGGGGAAAAATTAGCCTAGGTCCATTTTTCCGGGTGGAAAAATCAGCCGGGGGGAAAGATTAGGCTGTGACACCGGCGCGTATTTAGAAAGTGTACACCGTGGGCGTGCATTGGAAAATGTGTGCGCGCATCGTATTAGAAAATGTACAGTGTGGGCGCGCACTGAAGTACATGTGCGCTGATTGTATATAAGTGCATTTGACACTGCGAGTAAGTTCCCATAACGTTCCATTAATTCGGCCCATCACGAATGATGTCCGTCCACATTATCCGAGCTGTCAAAAATTTGGTACAGTTACGGTTTTGCGAAGAATTTTTCCATTTCTCAATATAAAACTATGTGATATGTCGTTAGAAAGAGGAGAAAACGTTCTTTTGTTTGATATGGAATTTATACGGGGTAGCCGCTGAAAATTTTGAGTAATTTTTATCGGAATAAATTTTTGACAAAAAGTGTCAACTATAGACGAGTTTACCCTACCTAAAAAATGAAAATTGCCGTTAAAACTTAGTTTTCCACAAAAGTGGGGCGAAAAAATTTTTCGGGTTTCTTGCGGGTATCACTTGTCTGCGGGCCGCGGGAAGGGGCGGGTAGTCGGGTACCCGGGTACCCGAAAATTTTCGGATACCCGGGTCCTGCTTCGGGTACCCGATATCCAGTTAAAACCGGAAAAAACCGGATAAAACCGGATTAATCTGGAGCAAGCAGAGTGAAAATTTTTGGCGCTGAAAATTTTTAACCACTGAAAATTGTTTCAATTTATTATAAAGAATTTCTTTGAAATGTATATACTTGATTTGATACGCCTTTAGTAATTAGTGAGGGAGAGAAAATTTATCCAAGTTGAGGGAGATGATTATACTTTGACTTTCTTCGGATACTGTTGGATCGTAACTTGTACATTAAAGAATTTATTTCAAACAATATTTAATAAATGTCTTGCAAAAGTTTAATAAACATTTTGAATGACGTGCTCCTCTCATTAATTTTACGTTTAGTAAAGTTACTCTAAATTGGAAAGGAGTTAATGTTTTCATGCAAAAAATTATAGAATTAATCTAAATGGAAAATGTAATTAATTTTAACAGAGAAGTCTATTTATTTCTTAAAATAAAAATTCAAAGGTATTTTTTGATACTGAGTGAGTTTAAAATGTTACATTGTTGTCAGTAAAGTGTATTGTCCAATCATGAAGATTTAGTTTTTAATCCAAACCATTTAAGCTTTATGTGGTTTCATTAAGAAATTCAAGTTATAAGCCAGAACTATGTAAAACTTACTGTATTTCGTGCAGCTTTTGCATGTTTGCTGCCTTTTGTGCTGTTCCAATTTCCAGAGACAAACAGTTAAAGTTAGTCAAATTTTGTTATGGGATTTGCTGTTCTAAATGCTTTCTAAACTATTAGAGGAAGTGGACAGAACACCGGTGGTACAAAACTCAGAAAACTGCTGAACATGCGAGGTTATAAAATAAAAACCAAAGCCGTCTGTATAAGCATCAGCTCCTGATGATACCCTGACAATTAATTGAAAGTTCTACAATCCTTTATCTCCTTTAAAATAACTTAGGAATGAAAATCTATCCTTGCTATTAGCTCAATGTGAGAAAAGACCCCTGAAAATAGTTAAATTCCAAAAAGGCCTCCTCCGAAAATTCGGTTAAAAATTTCTCGGGTACCCGAAAGTGCTCGGGTACCCGGGTACCCGGGTACCCGATTATCCGGGTACCCGGGTAGTGTCGCAATTACCCGACATAGGGCGTCGGGTAGTACCGGGTACCCGGGTCCAAATTTTTGGACCCGTGCCCATGCCTACTAATAGTATATATTACAAATGGAAAATTTGAAGTCGATTATAGAGTTTTATTTTCTGAATTTTATCACGCGGAACCGCGGTAAAACCGCACCGCTGCCCATCCCTAACCACTACAGCACCAAAACAACGTCCACACAAAATAGAGTAGGACTTATTGCTTAGTTTATCACTTCACAAAACATCGACCACTACAGCAACAAAACAACGTCCACACAAAATAGAGTAGGACTTATTGCTATAGTTTATCTGCTATAGGTTTCTGAGACGTACGTCCCCATGGCTACTGACAACACCCGACACCCCACATCCCTGGCAGTTTCAACGTCTAGGTAATTGTGACAACTTCACAAAACATTGACCACTACAGCACCAAAAGAACGTCCACACAAAATATAGTAGGACTTATTGCTATAGTTTATCTCCTATACTAATAATAGGTTTCTGAGACGTACGTCCCCATGGCTACTGACAACACCCGTTCCCACGTCCCCATGGCTACTGACAACACCCGTTCCCACATGCCTGGCAGTTTCGACGTCTAGGTAATTGTGACAACTTCACAAAACATTGACCACTACAGCACCAAAAGAACGTCCACACAAAATATAGTAGGACTTATTGCTATAGTTTATCTCCTATACTAATACTAAGTTTCTGAGACGTACGTCCCCATGCCTACTGACAACACCCGACACCCCACATCCCTGGCAGTTTCAACGTCTAGGTAATTGTGACAACTTCACAAAACATTGACCACTACAGCACCAAAAGAACGTCCACACAAAATATAGTAGGACTTATTGCTATAGTTTATCTCCTATACTAATAATAGGTTTCTGAGACGTACGTCCCCATGGCTACTGACAACACCCGTCCCCACATGCCTGGCAGTTTCAACGTCTAGGTACTAATGACAACTTCACAAAACATTAACCACTACAGCACCAAAACAACGTCCACACAAAATATAGTAGGACTTATTGCTATAGTTTATCTCCTATACTAATAATACGGTTCTGAGACGTACGTCCCCATGGCTACTGACAACACCCGTTCCCACATGCCTGGCAGTTTCGACGTCTAGGTAATAATGACAACTTCACAAAACATTGACAACTACAGCACCAAAACAACGTCCACACAAAATATAGTAGGACTTATTGCTATAGTTTATCTCCTAAGTAGTATAAAAATGGGCGTTCTGGCGCAGAGGCGCAGGAGGCGCTTGAGGCGTTTCATACCCATTATTATTCTTTCTTGTATGAGGCGCTCCCTCCTTATTATTATGTCTTGTACGTGGCGCTTGGGACACCTCAATACCAACGCACTTCTAACCAGTTTAAACCGGTTTCTATGACTCATCTTAACCTACTTTCCTACCTATAAATACAACACTCAACATAGGTAAGTTTTCACTCATGGCTACTGCATTCATTGCTGTTGCTTGCATTAGTGTTCAAAAGCTTGGAGATATACCCTTGGAGGCTACTGTTCTGATTCAACATCCCAAATCTCATAAGCCGGATATACATCATTTATTTATCCGAGCACCCTATGATCTGAAGAAACTAACATCAAATCAACAGGAGACTATCCACTATGTCACCAGGCGATCATGTTTCGACTGGGATTACAGTCCTCATCTACGAACCTGGGACGAAGCAATGGACTTCATCTCCAACACTTTGAAGGATGCTAAGGTTGACAAGGTTATAACCAAGGGTATTTCCCAGTGGAACCTAATTCGATCTGGGTTGATGGTTAGGGGAAACTTTGTCAGGGTAATTGAGGCTGGTACCTTGGGGGTTCCCAGCTACATGCTACTACCTGAAGACGAAGGCAATAGCTGCTGTCCGTACCACATGCTAAGATATGGAGCTAAATACTGCTCAGCTCACCGGGCTCATCAACTGCTACACTCAATCCTGAATGAAGAACAAGACAGTGAATAACATTTATGTCAATAATGCTTGTTGTATACAGTATGCTTTTTATTATATTATTCAATAAAAAATCAAACTAGTTGGTGTTTATTGATAGCTAGGTATTATCTGTCAGCATGCTTACATGCTTACGTCAGCATGCTTACATGCTTACGTCAGCATGTTTACACTTATCCGTCAGCATTCTCACATTTATCCGTCAGCATGCTTACATGCTTACGTCAGCATGTTTACACTTATCCTTCAGCATTCTTACATTTATCCGTCAGCATGCTTACATGCTTACGTCAGCATGCTTACATGCTTACGTCAGCATGTTTACACTTATCCGTCAGCATTCTTACATACTTACGTCAGCATGCTTACATGCTTACGTCAGCATGCTTACATGCTTACGTCAGCATGCTTACATGCTTACGTCAGCATGCTTACATGCTTACGTCAGCATGCTTACATGCTTACGTCAGCATGCTTACACTTATCCGTCAGCATGCTTACGTACCTATGTCACCATGCTTACATGCTGACGTCAGCATGCTTACGTCAGCATGTTAGCACTATCCGTCAGCATGCTTAATTTTATATCACAGACAAGTTTACATCTTCGCGATTTATGAAACCTGTACAGATTATGCTGCAAAATTAAATTAAAAGAGATTATTATGAACCAAAGAAAAATGTATTTTTGTAAAGTGTGGTAATCAATACTTGCATCGCCAGTCATTGCACCGACACTTACACATGGAGCACTTAAAAGAATCCGATGTACACTCTGATGATTCCGATATGGAAACCAATGCTTCTACAAAGTCCAGCGAATCCAATCCGTCGGAGTCTAGCAGTGACTCCAGTGATGAGTCGGTAACGGATCCTTATGAATATTTCTGGAAAGTCTGTAGAGACCTCGTCGATGATAAATACGGTCCGATTATTGATGAAAAGTTTGCAAGCAGTGGTAAAAAAGATGATAACACTCTTTATCAGTACTACAACAAACTACTTCCAGAAATGCAAATGGAACTACTGAAAGCGACATCTCGCTTGGCAGCATCATTTGACCGAGTGAAGGAATCATCCGCATTTCAAGAAATTGAACAAAGAGTGACAAAGTTGGAGGAGAAGCGACGCAAGAGAGGCCAATCATCAAATTTGGAAGCTTCATACATTAAAGCATTCCGAGAGTCACCGGATATTATCAAACAAGTTCTACCTGCGATGCCTCTTTCGAGTGAAGACGAAGAATAAAACGGAACGTTATAAGTCTTTGACCTTTACATGTATAATGTAGTGTAATGTATTGTACTGTAATGTATTCAGTGTAATCAATGCATGTATATTAAACATAGTAGCTACAAAGTGTGTTTCGTAGTTGGGTAGGACAATATTTACTACCTTATAGATCTCCATATGTTAAAGTTATCAACCTGCTCCTAATTAGAAAGATTATTTACCTGCTAAGTAGAAAGGAGGTTTGTAGAAAGTTATGCTGTAATATCAGCAAAATAACCTATAATTCTTAGATAAGTACAAATAACAGTCCGATGCCAGACTCAGCATCGCTAGGCAAGTCTTAACTGCAACTGTGAATTTAAATTTGGAGTAAAAGATACAAACATATCAAACTTACGAGAATGAAATGATGATAGTGGTGATGATGATGATGATGATGATGATGATGTTGATGATGATGATGATGATGATGATGATTACAGAGACTAGTAGAATGGTTTGGACTGGAGGAGCCCTTTGCTTTTATAGTGGAAATATAGGACAAAAATATGGGTTTTTGTGTAACTGATGTGGGGCAAAATTTTGAAATTGGGTTGAAAAATTGTATAGTTGTGTGTATAAAAACTGAATTATTGTTTATTTGGAGTGTGAATTGGGGGGGGGGGGTAAACTTGTTTTTCGACTATGAACCCCTACCCAAAGTTTAAAGTTCACCAGTATCTTAAACTATGTAATTAGGGCATTGGCCTATATTTCAATTTCTTTTATTTTAAAGTGTTTTCTCAAACATTAATGGTTTTCTTTCGTCTTAATCACCATCCTTTGAAACCCCCAAATGAATCGGTAAGTTTACGTGTTTTTATTAAGTTATTACTACTTTAATTAGCTAAACATTACAGCATTTTGGCATTAGTTCAATATTTGACTACTTGATGACTACTCAAGCGCCACAAATATTTTTTAATTGACTGAAATAGTATAGTATATTAATGGGTGAGGAAGTGTCTCAAGCAACACAAACTACATGAGTATGATCTGCCTCAAGCGCCTCCTGCGCCTCTGTTCCAGAACTGTCATTTTATACTACTCTCCTATAGTAATAATAGGGTTCTGAGACGTACGTCCCCATGGCTACTGACAACACCCGTTCCCACATGCCTGGCAGTTTCGACGTCTAGGTAATAATGACAACTTCACAAAACATTGACAACTACAGCACCAAAACAACGTCCACACAAAATATAGTAGGACTCTTATTGCTGTAGTTTATCTCCTATACTAATACTAAGTTTCTGAGACGTACGTCCCCATGGCTACTGACAACACCCGACTCCCCACATGCCTGGCAGTTTCAACGTCTAGGTAATAATGCAACTTCACAAAACATTGACCACTACAGCACCAAAACAACGTCCACACAAAATATAGTAGGACTTATTGCTATGGTTTATCTCCTATACTAATAATAGGTTTCTGAGACTAATAATGACAACTTCACAATACATTGACCACTACAGCACCAAAACAACGTGACCACACAAAATATAGTAGGACTTATTGCTATAGTTTATCTCCTATACTAATAATAGGTTTCTGAGACGTACGTCCCCATGGCTACTGACAACACCCGTTCCCACATGCCTGGCAGTTTCGACGTCTAGGTAATAATGACAACTTCACAATACATCGACCACTACAGCACCAAAACAACGTCCACACAAAATATAGTAGGACTTATTGCTATAGTTTATCTCCTATACTAATAATAGGTTTCTGAGACGTACGTCCCCATGGCTACTGACAACACCCGTTCCCACGTCCCCATGGCTACTGACAACACCCGTTCCCACATGCCTGGCAGTTTCGACGTCTAGGTAATAATGACAACTTCACAAAACATTGACCACTACAGCACCAAAACAACGTCCACACAAAATATAGTAGGACTTATTGCTATGGTTTATCTCCTATACTAATAATAGGTTTCTGAGACGTACGTCCCCATGCCTACTGACAACACCCGACTCCCCACATCCCTGGCAGTTTCAACGTCTAGGTAATTGTGACAACTTCACAAAACATCGACCACTATAGCACCAAAACAACGTCCAACAAAATAGAGTAGGACTTATTGCTAGTTTATCACTTCACAAAACATCGACCACTACAGCACCAAAACAACGTCCACACAAAATAGAGTAGGACTTATTGCTATAGTTTATCTCCTATACTAATGATAGTTTTCTGAGACGTACGTCCCCATGGCTACTGACTACACCCGTCCCCACATGCCTGGCAGTTTCAACGTCTAGGTAATAATGCAACTTCACAAAACATTGACCACTACAGCACCAAAACAACGTCCACACAAAATATAGTAGGACTTATTGCTATAGTTTATCTCCTATACTAATAATAGGTTTCTGAGACGTACATACGTCCCCATGGCTACTGACAACACCCGTCCACACATGCCTGGCAGTTTCAACGTGTAGGTAATAATGACAACTTCACAATACATTGACCACTACAGCACCAAAACAACGTGACCACACAAAATATAGTAGGACTTATTGCTATAGTTTATCTCCTATACTAATAATAGGTTTCTGAGACGTACGTCCCCATGGCTACTGACAACACCCGTTCCCACGTCCCCATGGCTACTGACAACACCCGTTCCCACATGCCTGGCAGTTTCGACGTCTAGGTAATAATGACAACTTCACAAAACATTGACCACTACAGCACCAAAACAACGTCCACACAAAATATAGTAGGACTTATTGCTATGGTTTATCTCCTATACTAATAATAGGTTTCTGAGACGTACGTCCCCATGGCTACTGACAACACCCGTCCACACATGCCTGGCAGTTTCAACGTCTAGGTAATAATGACAACTTCACAATACATCGACCACTACAGCACCAAAACAACGTCCACACAAAATATAGTAGGACTTATTGCTATAGTTTATCTCCTATACTAATAATAGGTTTCTGAGACGTACGTCCCCATGGCTACTGACAAAACCCGTTCCCACGTCCCCATGGCTACTGACAACACCCGTTCCCACATGCCTGGCAGTTTCGACGTCTAGGTAATAATGACAACTTCACAAAACATTGACAACTACAGCACCAAAACAACGTCCACACAAAATATAGTAGGACTCTTATTGCTGTAGTTTATCTCCTATACTAATACTAAGTTTCTGAGACGTACGTCCCCATGGCTACTGACAACACCCGACTCCCCACATGCCTGGCAGTTTCAACGTCTAGGTAATAATGCAACTTCACAAAACATTGACCACTACAGCACCAAAACAACGTCCACACAAAATATAGTAGGACTTATTGCTATAGTTTATCTCCTATACTAATAATAGGTTTCTGAGACGTACATACGTCCCCATGGCTACTGACAACACCCGTCCACACATGCCTGGCAGTTTCAACGTCTAGGTAATAATGACAACTTCACAATACATTGACCACTACAGCACCAAAACAACGTCCACACAAAATATAGTAGGACTTATTGCTATGGTTTATCTCCTATACTAATAATAGGTTTCTGAGACTAATAATGACAACTTCACAATACATTGACCACTACAGCACCAAAACAACGTGACCACACAAAATATAGTAGGACTTATTGCTATACATAGTTTATCTCCTATACTAATAATAGGTTTCTGAGACGTCCGTCCCCATGGCTACTGACAACACCCGTTCCCACATGCCTGGCAGTTTCGACGTCTAGGTAATAATGACAACTTCACAAAACATTGACCACTACAGCACCAAAACAACGTCCACACAAAATATAGTAGGACTTATTGCTATGGTTTATCTCCTATACTAATAATAGGTTTCTGAGACGTACGTCCCCATGGCTACTGACAACACCCGTCCACACATGCCTGGCAGTTTCAACGTCTAGGTAATAATGACAACTTCACAATACATCGACCACTACAGCACCAAAACAACGTCCACACAAAATATAGTAGGACTTATTGCTATAGTTTATCTCCTATACTAATAATAGGTTTCTGAGACGTACGTCCCCATGGCTACTGACAACACCCGTTCCCACGTCCCCATGGCTACTGACAACACCCGTTCCCACATGCCTGGCAGTTTCGACGTCTAGGTAATAATGACAACTTCACAAAACATTGACCACTACAGCACCAAAACAACGTCCACACAAAATATAGTAGGACTTATTGCTATAGTTTATCTCCTATACTAATAATAGGGTTCTAGGGTAGGTGATTTTGGGTGCCGATCCGATCCGATCCACATCACTAATTCTCAGCATCCGAAGCGACTTTCACTGTGAGACCTTGCTAATTGTTGAATTTTGTCTTCTGAGTTCTGAATACTTGGAAAGATAGTTATTGAAGCGTTTAGGAAAAATGACGCACTCAAGCTCAGGCAAAGGGTCAGTCTACAGTCTAAGCTCCATACCACACACAAGCTTTGGCATAAACCTTCTGCTTGCTGTTTTCTGAAGAGACAAACTTGCTTCATACTCTGATCGGCCAACTAGTGTTATCAAGACACTACCGTGACGAACCAGCAATTTTGAGAACCGATGAGCAAGTTTGAAAAGAAATTTGCATTCAAAATATGCAGAATGATAAATTTGAAGCATTTGAAATGTGGCCAAAAATGTTGTTTCCAAAAATTCCAAAACTAAAAATACAGGGTCCAGATCGGGACAGAGCTTTTGATCCGATGACCCGATACCATCCCTGATGTCTAAGACTACCTACATTTTGGTATTTTATGTTAAAGTCATGATCTTAAAGTGTACAGTGGGACATTTTATTAGGTCACCTGTAAGCGTAGAGCGCGAGGCTGAACTGATACTGAACCAGACTTTTATATACACTCCAGCATTTCCTGTAAACAGGGTCATCTATCTAGCTTGTAGCCATCGATTTCAGGATATTATCCTATTCTGCGTAGCCGGCACAAAACTTTTTAAAAAGTTAAGCTCCACAGCTTCCAGCAATCCTTTTGCATACAACTTTTGCTTGTTAGAGCATTGTTACTGTCGATTTCCTTCAATTTCTTCGCTCTGCAAACAATTTTGCAAAAGATCACTGTTTGCCTTTTCTCATATTACGGAAAATCGTGAGTTATTTTCCTGTCACTTAATTGGCAGACGTTAAACAAATCAATAAATGGCTAAAACTACAACAACAAATTTCTTGTGAAAAGATTGATTTTGCGCTTGCACTGTATTGGTTTCATTAGTGTTTGCTTTGCTTTAGAATTTAGATGAAATAAATTGTTAAAAATAAACATGTATAGATAAATCATAATTTTCTGTCTTGCGGTTCAGTCGAAAAATTTGTTCAAGTTAGAGTAGTGTAGTGGTTAGAGTGTTCGCTTGGCGCTGGTCCGATCGCAGATCGAATCCTTCTTCCGGTAGTATTTTAGTTTCACAATTGGAAATGGCAATAGAATAGGTACTGCCACTCGTTTGTCTCAGAAACCGCGAATGTTGGGGAGTTGAAACTAGTCAAATGCTAACGTCACAGTACAGTAGGACAGTGTTCTATGAAAACAAACAAAACATTGAACACATATATTTCAAACACCGCGGCGGTATTTTTCCTTTTTTAGAGGGTAAACTTGTTATTTCTTAGGCAGCCGACTGAAACTGAAACTGAAACTATATTGGGTAAAAGACTGAAACTCCGACTGAAACTAGTTTCAGTCTTTCCTTAAATCTTGAAATTTTAAGGTTTTGAGCTTCGATTCTGTTAACTTGCTGTAAGAGAGGTGTAGTGTTTTAGAACGGCCGGGTTGAACCGGCCGCCGGCTGCCGAAAAATATCACCGGCCGGCCGCCGGCCAACGGCCAGCCGGCCGGCCGTTGGCCGTTCTCGGCCGGAGGCCACCAGCCGGCCGGCCGCCGGCTGGCCAGACTTTTTTCAGTGTTTGAAGGCAATCTGAGCTTGAAAGTTGCAAAACATTTTTATTATGCATTAATACAAAGGCAATGGAATCGGTCTTTACTTCATATATTTTGAAAAAGTTCACATGCTGAGTTAGGATTTGTTTTGTAAACTTCTGCTGTTGTGGTCAAATTGCTGTGTATTTTTGTTAGGCCGGCGACCGGCGGCTGAACGGCCGGACGGCCAACGGCCGGCCGCCGGCCGAACGGCCAGACACTCAGCCGGGCCGGTCGCCGGCTCAAAAGCCGCCGGCCGGCGGCGTCCCGGCCG